>ML803453.1:516252-533868 GCA_009831015.1 Picea engelmannii | reverse complement strand
TTAACACAACAAAACAATTTAAGAAAGAGGAATAAACAATTTATTCAACAGAGGAGTACTATACATAGTTTAGGTAAATAAGTCTACAGTTTAACATGTGCCCTCATTCTGGTATCAAGATTACGATCTCTTTACTAATATGCGCTTTATTATGACAACGACCTTCCTTCCAGCCTATGAATGTCTTCTCCCTTATATTTTTAGGGACCAAAATCCCCCCCTCCCCTTCCCCCCAAACCAAAAATCTCAAAACAAAAAACAAAAGGGAAAACTAATAGAAACTAAAATTTCAAAACTGTTACATTCCAAAACTACTACATTCGAAAACTACTTTTGATGACCCCATTTTCGAATGTGGCCTCAATGCCACCTGGCTATAACGTGTAGACAGATCAAGAAGCCTCATTCTAGAGTCTGTTAAATACAAATATGAGCAAATCTATCTAAATTATAATTTTTTCAAAGACAATACCGAAAAGCAGGATTTTGTGGGATTTTCATTGGCACACATTGGTTTCCAAAGTGGCTCTGATATGGATGAAAGAAAGTGTGCCTACTTGGCATGTATGCAGAAATAGTTCGTCATGTATGCCTACGGTCGCTGTAATTTTTTGTTCGGGCTACATTTGTTCTTCTCTTTCGGAGGTGTTCACCTGTGCAGTGTGGAGCTTCCCATATATTTCAAATAGAGGTAACCTGCGTTAACTCTAGCCACCAATTCAAAACTGGTATTCAACAAAAATAGTTCGGAATAAATAGATCGAACACGAAAACACAAAGGTTACATGGTTCCCCCAACTTCAGGCTACGTCCACCAAGAAGGTATGGATTCTCTTATTGTTCAAAGTGTGAATATTACAACAGCCTCACTCCATTCATATCACTCTCTCATCCTCTACGGGCATATATGAACTTATAATAATCTACACAAGAAACCGATTTATTGAATGCAATCATATCCAAATCTAACTTAGTCTCATTAGTTACAAAAAACACTGAATTATAAGATCTAATATCCTAATCCTCAAGGAATTTGTTGTCACCAAATTCCAACAATCTCCACCTTGGCAATAGTTAACGTGATACCTTGATCCTTCTACTGTTCACCACCTTTTCTACAAGACAAGAGAAGCCAAGCACCATCGTAGGTTCTCTAAAAGTACTTTTTTTGTGAACATTTCTATGCAATTCTCTTTTGTATGAAGTTTTTCAAGAGAGACTCCATGTTCATCGATGACATGTATTACAAAATGGTACTTGATAGGTATATGTTTTGATTTACTGTGCTAGGCAAGATTCTTAGCCAAGTGAATAACACTTTTACTATCACAAAGTAACTTTACTTTCTCCGGCATCCTTCCAAACTCACCAAACAAACCTTTCAACCAAACTACCTCTTTGAAAGCATGTGAAACACCTGCAAAATCAGAATCAACATATCCATAGACTAATTCACAACCACAATTATAAGTGATACAATAATCACTTGTGCCTCCCAAATACCGAAGCAACCATTTCACTGTTGCCTAGTGCTCTTAACCTGGATTTTCCATATACCTGTTGACAACCCCAACTGCATGTGAAATGTATGGCCCTGTACTAACCATCGCATACATTAGACTTCCTACTGCATCTGCATATGGTATTCGAGACATATATTCCTTTTCTTCTTTTGTACTAGGAGATAAACTTGAAGAAAGCTTAAAATAGGAATCCAAAGGGACTAAAACTAGTTTCACATTGTTCATACCAAACCTTGAAAGTATATTCTCCACATACTTCTGTTGTGAAAACCAAAGCTTACCATTCCTCTTGTCTCTGAATATCTCCATGCCCAAAATCTACTTTGTTGCTCCTAGATCATTCATATCGAATGTCCTAGCCATCTAATCCTTTAACCTGTTGATCTCAATTATGCTTTTTCTTGCTAAAAGTGTATCGTCAACATACAATAATAATATCATGAATATGCCATTATTCAATTTCTTAAAGTAGACACAATGATCATACTCACTCCTTGTATAATTATGTCTCACCATGAAAGACTCAAATTTTTTATACCATTTTCTGGGCGACTACCTCAAACCATACAATGATTTCTGGAGACTGCAAACCAATTTCTTGTTGCGATTCTGAACGAACCCTTCAAGTTGTTCCATGTAAATCTCCTCATCCAAATCAAACTAGTTTCACATTGTTCATACCAAACCTCGAAAGTATATTCTCAACATACTTCTTTTGTGAAAACCAAAGCTTACCATTCCTCTTGTCCTTGAATATCTCCATGCCCAAAATCTGCTTTGTTGCTCCTAGATCTTTCATATCGAATGTCCTAGCCATCTGATCCTTTAACATGTTCATCTCAACTATGCTTTTTCTTTCTAAAAGCATATCGTCAACATATAATAATAAGATAATGAATATGCCATTATTCAATTTCTTAAAGTAGACACAATGATCATACTTACTCCTTGTATAATTTTGTCTCACCTTGAAAGGCTCAAATTTCTTATACCATTTTCTGGGTGACTGCCTCAAACCATACAATGATTTCTGGAGACTGCAAACAAATTTCTTGTTGTGATTCTGAACGAACCCTTAAAGTTGTTCCATGTAAATCTCCTCATCCAAATCTCCACGTAAGAAAGAAGTCTTAACATCTATCTCCTCCAACTCCAAATCAAGTAATGCAACCAATGCTAACACACTTCGAATTGAAACAATCTGAACAACTCATGAAAAAATCTCATGAAAGTCAATACCTTCTTTCTGAGAATATCCTTTCGCGACCAGCCTTTCTTTGTACCTTTCTACCTTATCATCAACACCCTTCTTCAGCTTGTAAACCCACTTGCAACCTACATTTTTCCTGTTTCTTGGAAGTTCTACTAGGTCCCATGTAGCATTATTTTCTAAAGAATTCATTTCATCCTTCATTGCTTCTTTCCATTTATCATTGTTAGAACCCTTCACAGCTTCCTGATATAATGAAGGTCGATCATCATTATTAGTTAAAGAAACCGACGAAACAAAATCATCATACCTTATTGGAGGATTTATGACCCACATAGACCTCCTTAGGGAAGTTTGTGGCTCATCCCAATTATGTTGATTGTTATCATCAACAATGTCTTCCTCTACAGGAAGCTCTTCATGAACATGTTCAAACAATTGTTTGTGTTCACTTTCATCTATATTTGAACTCGTTTAAAACTGAATTTGTTGATACTTAGGTACTTCTTCTTGTTTCATTTAAACATCTACATCTAATTTGATGAGAGATGATTCATCAAATATTACATCTTTGTTAATGGTGTTCTTGTGGTCAGTAGGATCCCACAACTTGTACCCCTTAATGCCATCACCATTTCCAACAAAGATAAGCCTTTATTTATTTATTTTGGATCTAGTTTAGAACACTAATTTTTTAGAATTAGAGAATATGCTTCACAACCAAAAACTTTAAGATTAGAATAATTACAACGATGAAATTTCCATACCTCTTCAAGAATTTTGCACTCTATTGTTGTTGATGGTGATCAATTCACGAGATAACAAGTTGTATTTACTGCTTCTGCCCACAGTTCCTACTGCAAGTTGGCGTTACTTCGCATACTCCTTTCTCTCTCTACAAAATACTCGTTCATGCCTTCAAAATCACCATTTTTCTTCAATCCTTGTTCTCTCATATGGCCCAACTATTGATTCCAGAGTTGAACAAAATCAATGTCATTCTCAGATACCGTTGTCGCATTATCTGACTCTGTTCTTCATTCTAATAGAAACAACTTGCCAACCTACTTCACTTTCATAACGAGTAGTATTCCTTTGTAGACTTTCATAACTCCACCTTGAACAATACTCTTATATCCTCCAGTGTCTAAAACTCCCAAACAAATTAGGTTCTTCCTAAGATCAGGTACATGTTTCACATCAGTTAGTATTTTAACAGTTCCCTCAAACATCTTAATTCGTATGCTACTAAGTCCCACAACTTTACATGAGATATCATATCCCATGTAAACTATTCCATCATCTATAGATTGGTAAGTAACAAACCAGTGTCTATGAAGACACATGTGATTTGAAGCACCATAATCTAATAACCATTTTTTATCATGACGTGAACCAATACTAACTGATAAAACTTCATCAGTCATACTTGAACCTATTGCTGAACATATTTCAGTTGCATTCGCTTCCCTTATTTCTTTTGGTGGGTCTTATTTGGAGCCTTGTTTTCGCTTCCAACAATCCCTCTTCAAGTGTCAAGATTTGCCACAAAACCATCACTTAAGCTTTCTCTTCTTGCCCTTTGATTTTGACCGAGAGAAATCCCTTTTACCCTGTCATTTAAAGACTTCAAAGGGATTTTATTTTCCTATATGTTTTTTGGTTCGAATTTGTGTTATCTGTTTAGGATTTAAAAATTTTAGCATTTTGGGAATTTTAAGCTTCAAGGATGTTAGGGTTATCATTCTTTTCGGTAGCAGAGACCTGTCACAGGTAGCAATCAGATAACCTGTTCTGGGAAATCCTCAGTTTTGGTAGCAATCAAATGTTCTGTTTTGGGAAAACTGCCAAGGCAAGAACTCTAGCAGAAAAGCAGATTGCTAATACAACATTAAATAATGCCCAAAACAACATAGGGAAGAACCATTATTTTACATTAATTATCCATGTGATTCATACACAAATTAGATCATATTAAACAAAACAATATTCTTAACACAAAAAAAACAATTTCAGAAAGAGGAATAAACAATTTATTCAACAGAGGTGTACTATACATAGTTTAGGTAAATAAGTCTACAGTTTAACATGTGCCCTCATTCTGGTATCAAGATTACGATCTCTTTACTAATATGCGCTTTATTATGACAACGACCTTCCTTCCATCCTATGAATTCCTTCTCCCTTATATTTTTAGGGAACAAAAGCCCCCCCTCCCCTCCCCCCCAAACCAAAAATCTCAAAATAGAAAACAAAAGGGAAAACTAATCGAAACTGAAATTTCAAAATTGTTACATTCCAAAACTACTACATTCCAAAACTACTTTTGATGACTCCATTTTCGAATGTGGCCTCAATGCCACGTGGCTATAACATGTAGACAGATCAAGAAGCCTCATTCTGGAGTCTGTTAAATACAAATATGAGCAAATCTGTCTAAATTATAATTTTTTCCAAGACAATACCGAAAAACACGATTTTGTGGGATTTTCATTGGCACACATTGGTTTTCAAAGTGGCTCTGATAGGGATGAAAGAAAGTGTGCCTACTTGGCATGTATGCAGAAATAGTTCGTCATGTATGCCTACGGTTGGTGTATTTTTTTGTTTGGGCTACATTTGTTCTTGTCTTTCGGAGGTGCTCACTTGTGCGGCGTGGAGCTTCCCATATATCTCAAATAGAGGTAACCTGCGTTAACTCTAGCCACCAATTCAAAACTGGTATGCAACGAAAATAGTTCAGAATAAATAGATCGAACGCGAAAACACGAAGGTTACATGGTTTCCCCAACTTCAGGCTACGTCCACCAAGAAGGTATGGATTCTCTTATTGTTCAAAGTGTGAATATTACAATAGCATCACTCCATTCATATCACTCTCTCATCCTCTACGGGCATACATGAACTTATAATAATCTACACAAGAAACTGATTTATTGAATGCAATCATATCCAAATCTAACTTAGTCTCATTAGTTACAAAAACACTAAATTATAAGATCAAATATCCTAATCCTCAAGGAATTCGTTGTCACCAAATTCCAACAATCTCCACCTTGGCAACAGTTAACGTGATAACTTGATCCTTCTACTGTTCATCACCTTTTTTGCAAGACAATAGAAGCCAAGCACCATCGTAGCTTCTCTAAAAGTACTGTTTTTGTGAACATTTCTGCGTAGTTCTCTTTTGTATGAACTTTTTCAAGAGAGACTCCATGTTCATCGATGACATGTCTTACAAAATGGTACTTGATAGGAATATGTTTTGATTTACTGTGCTAGGCTAGATTCTTAGCCTAGTGAATAACACTTTTACTATCACAAAGTAACTTTACTTTGTCCTGCATCCTTCCAATCTCACCAAACAAACCTCTCAACCAAACTACCTCTTTGAAAGCATGTGAAGAAGCTACGTATTCTGTTTCTGTAGTAGATAAAGCAACAATGTTCGATAGCTTTGACATCCAACTAATAGATCCACCTGCAAGAGTAAAGACGTACCCTGAAGTCAACCTTCTCTTGTCCAAATCACCTGCAAAATCAGAATCAACATATCCATAGACTATTTCACAACCACAATTATAAGTGATACAATAATCACTTGTGCCTCTCAAATACCGAAGCACCCATTTCATTATTGCCTAGTGGTCTTTACCTGGATTTTCCAAATACCTACTGACAACCCCAACTACATGTGAAATGTATGGCCCTGTACTAACCATCGCATATATTAGACTTCCTACTGCATCTGCATATGGTATTCGAGACATATATTCCTTTTCTTATTTTGTACTAGGAGATAAACTTGAAGAAAGCTTAAAATGGGAAGTCAAAGGGACTAAAACTAGTTTCACATTGTTCATACCAAACCTTGAAAGTATATTCTCAACATACTTCTGTTGTGAAAACCAAAGCTTACCATTCCTCTTGTCTCTGAATATCTCCATGCCCAAAATCTACTTTGTTTCTCCTAGATCTTTCATATCGAACGTCCTAGCCATCTAATTATTTAACCTGTTGATCTCAATTATGCATTTTCTTGCTAAAACCGTATCGTTAACATACAATAATAATATAATGAATATGCCATTATTCAATTTCTTAAAGTAGACACAATGATCATACTCACTCCTTGTATAATTGTGTCTCACCATGAAAGACTCAAATTTCTTATACCATTTTTTGGGCGACTACCTCAAACCATACAATGATTTCTGGAGACTGCAAACAAATTTCTTGTTGCGATTCTGAACGAACCCTTCAAGTTGCTCCATGTAAATCTCCTCATCCAAATCAAAGTAGTTTCACATTGTTCATACCAAACCTTAAAGTATATTCTCAACATACTTCTTTTGTGAAAAACAAATCTTACCATTCCTCTTATCTTTGAATATATCCATGCCCAAAATCTGCTTTGTTGCTCCTAGATCTTTCATATCGAATGTCCTAGCCATCTGATCCTTTAACCTGTTCATCTCTATTATTCTTCTTCTTGCTAAAAGCATATCGTCAACATACAATAATAACATAATGAATATGCCATTATTCAATTTCTTAAAGTAGACACAATGATCATACTCATTCCTTGTATAATTCTGTCTCACCTTGAAAGGCTCAAATTTCTTATACCATTTTTTGGGCGACTGCCTCAAACCATACAATGATTTCTGGAGACTGCGAAAAAATTTCTTGTTGTGATTCTGAACGAACCCTTCAAGTTGTTCCATGTAAATCTCCTCATCCAAATCTCCACATAAGAAAGAAGTCTTAAAATCTAGCTCGTCCAACTCCAAATCAAGTAATGCAACCAATGCTAACACACTTTGAATTCAAACAATCTGAACAACTTATGAAAAAATCTCATGAAAGTCAATACCTTCTTTGTGAGAATATCCTTTCACAACAAGCCTTTCTTTGTACCTTTCTACCTTATCATCAACAACCTTCTTCAGCTTGTAAACCCACTTGCAACCTACATTTTTCCTGTTTCTTGGAAATTCTACCAGGTCCCATGTAGCATTATTTGCTAAAGCATTCATTTCATCCTTCATTGCTTCTTTCCATTTATCATTGTTAGAATCCTTCACATCTTCCTGATGTAACGAAGGTTGATCATCATTATTAGTTAAAGAAACTGACGAAACAAAATCATCATACTTTCTTGGAGGATTTATGACACGCATAGACCTCCTTAGGGAAGTTTCTGGCTCATCCACATTATGTTGATTATTATCATCAACAATGTCTTCCTCTACAGGAAGCTCTTCATGAACATGTTCAAAAAAATGTTCATGTTCACTTTCATCTATATTTGAACTCGTTTAAAACTGAATTTGTTGATACTTAGGTACTTCTTCTTGTTTCATTTAAACATCTACATCTAATTTGATGAGAGATGATTCATCAAATATTACATCTCTGTTAATGGTGTTCTTGTGGTCAGTAGGATCCCACAACTTGTACCCCTTAACACCATCACCATTTCCAACAAAGATAAGCCTTTATTTATTTATTTTTGATCTAGTTTAGAACATTGATTTTTTAGAATTAGAGCATATGCTTCACAACCAAAAACTTTAAGATTAGAATAATTACAAGGATGAAATTTGCATACCTCTTCAAGAATTTTGCACTCTATTGTTGTTGATGGTGATCGATTCACGAGATAACAAGTTGTATTTACTGCTTCTGCCCACAGTTCTTGCTGCAAGTTGGCGTTACTTCGCATACTCCTTGCTCTCTCTACAAAATACTCGTTCATGCCTTCAACAACACCATTTTTCTTCAATCCTTGTTCTCTCATATGGCCCAACTATTGATTCCAGCGTTGAACAAAATCAATGTCATTCTCAGATACCGTTGTCGCATTATCTGACTCTGTTCTTCATTCTAACAGAAACAAGTTTCCAACCTACTTCACTTTCATAATGAGTAGGATTCCTTTGTGGACTTTCATAACTCCACCTTGAACAATACTCTTATATCCTCTAGTGTCTAAAACTCCCAAACAAATTAGGATCTTCCTAAGATCATGTACATGTTTCACATCAGTTAGTATTTTAACAGTTCCCTCAAACATCTTAATTCGTATTCTACTAAGTCCCACAAATTTACATGAGATAGCATATCCCATGTAAACTATTCCATAATCTATAGACTGGTAAGTAACAAACCAGTGTCTATGAAGACACATGTGATTTGAAGAACCATAATCTAATAACCATTGTTTATCATGACGTGAACCAATACTAATTGATAAAACTTCATCGGTCATACTTGAACCTATTGCTGAACCTATTTCAGTTGCATTCACTTCCCTTATTTCTTTTGGTGGGTCTTCTGTGGAGCCTTGTTTTCGCTTCCAACAATCCTTCTTCAGGTGTCAAGATTTTCCACAAAACCATCACTTAAGCTTTCTCTTCTTGCCCTTTGATTTTGACCAAGAGAAATCCCTTTGACCCTGTCGTTTAAAGACTTCAAAGGGATTTTATTTTCCCTTTGACCATCACATACATTAGACTTCCTACTGCATATGCATATGGTATTCGAGACATATATTCATTTTCTTCTTTTGTACTAGGAGATAAAATTGAAGAAAGCTTAAAATGGGAAGCCGAAGGGACTAAAACTAGTTTCACATGGTTCATACCAAACCTCGAAAGTATATTCTCAACATAATTCTATTGTGAAAACCAAATCTTACCATTCCTCTTGTCTCTGAATATCTCCATGCCCAAAATCTACTTTTTTGCTCCTAGATCTTTCATATCGAACGTCCTAGCCATCTGATCCTTTAACCTATTGATCTCAATTATGCTTTTTCTTGCTAAAAGCGTATCGTCAACATACAATAATAATATAATGAATATGCCATTATTAAATTTCTTAAAGTAGACACAATGATCATACTCACTCCTTGTATAATTTTGTCTCACCATGAAAGACTCAAATTTATTATACCATTTTCTGGGCGACTGCCTCAAACCATACAATGATTTCTGGAGACTGCAAACAAATTTCTTGTTGCGATTCTGAACGACCCCTTCAAGTTGTTCCATGTAAATCTCCTCATCCAAATCAAAATAGTTTCACATTGTTCATACCAAACCTCGAAAGTATATTCTCAACATACTTCTATTGTGAAAACCAAAGCTTACCATTCCTCTTGTCTTTGAATATCTCCATGCCAAAAATCTACTTTGTTGCTCCTAGATCTTTCATATTGAACATCCTTGCCATCTGATCCTTTAACCTCTTGATCTCAATTATGCTTTTTCTTGCTAAAAGCATATCGTCAAGATACAATAATAAGATAATGAATATTCTATTATTGAATTTCTTAAAGTAGACACAATGATCATACTCACTCCTTGTATAATTCTGTCTCACCTTGAAAGGCTCAAATTTCTTATACCATTTTCTGGGCGACTACCTCAAACCATACAATGATTTCTGGAGACTGTGAACAAATTTCTTGTAGTGATTCTGAACGAACCCTTCAAGTTGTTCCATGTAAATCTCCTCATCCAAATCTCCACGTAAGAAAGAAGTCTTAACATCTAGCTCCTCCAACTCCAAATCAAGTAATGCAACCAATGCTAACACACTTCGAATTGAAACAATCTGAACAACTCATGAAAAAATCTCATGAAATTCAATACCTTCTTTTTGATAATATCCTTTCGCAACCAGCCTTTCTTTATACCTTTCTACCTTATCATCAAATCCCTTCTTCAGCTTGTAAACCCACTTGCAACCTACATTTTTTCTGTTTCTTGTAAGTTCTACCAGGTCCCGTGTAGCATTATTTGCTAAAGCATTCATTTCATCCTTCATTTCTTCTTTCCATTTATCATTGTTAGAACCCTTCACAACTTCCTGATATAACGAAGGTTGATCATCATTGTTAGTTAAAGAAACCGACGAAACAGAATCATCATACCTTCTTGGAGAATTTATGACCGGCATAAACCTCCTTAGCGAAGTTTGTGGCTCATCCACATTATGTTGATTGTTATCATCAACAATGTCTTCCTCTACAGGAACATCTTCATGAACATGTTCAAAAAATTGTTCATGTTCACTTTCATCTATATTTGAACTCGTTTAAAACTGAATTTGTTGATACTTAGGTACTTCTTCTTGTTTCATTTAAACATCTACATCTGATTTGATGAGAGATGATTCATCCAATATTACATCTTTGTTAATGGTGTTCTTGTGGTCAGTAGGATCCCACAACTGGTACCCCTTAATACCATCACCATTTCCAACAAAGATAAGCCTTTATTTATTTATTTAGGATCTAGTTTAGAGCACTGATTTTTTAGAATTAGAGCATATGCTTCACAACCAAAACCTTTAAGATTAGAATAATTACAAGGATGAAATTTCCATGCCTCTTCAAGAATTTTGCACTCTATTGTTGTTGATGGTGATCGATTCACGAGATAACAAGTTGTATTTACTGCTTCTACCCACAGTTCCTGCTGCAAGTTGGTGTTACTTCGCATACTGCTTGCTCTCTCTACAAAATACTCGTTCATGCCTTCAACAACTCCATTTTTCTTCAATCCTTTCTCTCTCATATGGCCCAACTATTGATTCCAGAGTTGAACAAAATCAATGTCATTCTCAGATACTGTTGTCGCATTATCTGACTCTCTTCTTCATTCTAACAGAAACAAGTTGCCAACCTACTTCACTTTCATAACGAGTAGGATTCCTTTGTAGACTTTCATAACTCCACCTTGAACAATACTCTTATATCCTCCAGTGTCTAAAACTCCCAAACAAATTAGGTTCTTCCTAAGATCAGGTACATGTTTCACATCAGTTAGTATTTTAACAGTTCCCTCAAACATCTTAATTCGAATGCTACTAAGTCCCACAACTTTAGACGAGATATCATATCACATGTAAACCATTCCATCATCTATACACTGGTAAGTAACAAACCAGTGTCTATGAAGACACATGTGATCTGAAGCACCATAATCTAATAACCATTGTTTATCATGACGTGAACCAATACTAATTGATAAAACTTCATCATTCATACTTGAACCTATTGTTGAACCTATTTCATTTGCATTCGCTTTCCTTATTTCTTTTGGTGGGTCTTCTTTGGAGCCTTGTTTTTTCTTCCAACAATCCTTCTTCAAGTGTCAAGATTTGCCACAAAACCATCACTTAAGCTTTCTCTTCTTGCACTTCGACTTTGACCGAGAGAAATCCCTTTGACCCTGTCGTTTAAAGACTTCAAAGTGATTTTATTTTCCTATATGTTTTTTGGTTCGAATTTGTGTTATCTGTTTAGGATTTAAGAATTTTAGCATTTTGGGAATTTTAAGCTTCAGGGATTTTAGGGTTATCATGCTTTTCGGTAGCAGAGACCTGTCCCAAGTAGCAATTAGATAACCTGTTCTGGGAACTCCTCCATTTTGGTAGCAATCAAATGTTCTGTTCTAGGAAACCTGCCAAGGGGAGAACTCTAGTAGAAAAGCAGATTGCTAATACAACATTAAATAATGCCCAGAACAACATAGGGAAGAACCATTATTTTACATTAATTATCCATGTTATTCAGACACAGATTAGATCATATTAAACACAACAATATTATTAACACAACAAAACAATTTAAGAAAGAGGAATAAACATTTTATTCAACAGAGGTGTACTATACATAGTTTATGTAAATAAGTCTACAGTTTAACATGTGCCCTCATTCTGGTATCAAGATTACGATCTCTTTACTAATATGCGCTTCATTATGACAACGACCTTCCTTCCATCCTATGAATGTCTTCTTCCTTATATTTTTAGGGAACAAAATCCCCCACTCCCCTCCCCCCCAAACCAAAAATCTCAAAACAGAAAACAAAAGGGAAAACTAATCGAAACTGAAATTTCAAAACTGTTACATTCCAAAACTACTACATTCGAAAACTACTTTTGATGACTGCATTTTCGAATGTGGCCTCAATGTCACGTGGCCATAATGTGTAGACAGATCAAGAAGCCTCATTCTGGAGTCTGTTAAATACAAATATGAACAAATCTGTCTAAATTATAATTTTTTCAAAGACAATATCGAAAAACAGGATTTTGTGGGATTTTCATTGGCACACATTGGTTTCCAAAGTGGCTGTAATATGGATGAAAAAAAGTGTGCCTACTTGGCATGTATGCAGAAATAGTTCGTCATGTATGCCTACGGTTGGTTTATTTTTTTGTTCGGGCTACATTTGTTCTTGTCTTTCGAAGGTGTTCACTTGTGCGGCATGGAGCTTCCCATATATTTCAAATAGAGGTAACCTGCGTTAACTCTAGCCACCAATTCAAAACTGGTATGCAACGAAAATAGTTCAGAATAAATAGATCGAACACGAAAACACGAAGGTTACATGGTTCCCCCAACTTCAGGCTACGTCCACCAAGAATGTATGGATTCTCTTATTGTTCAAAGTGTGAATATTACAATAGCCTCACTCCATTCATATCACTCTCTCATCCTCTACGGGCATACATGAACTTATAATAATCTACACAAGAAACTGATTTATTGAATGCAATCATATCCAAATCTAACTTAGTCTCATTAGTTACAAAAAACACTGAATTATAAGATCTAATATCCTAATCCTCAAGGAATTCGTTGTCACCAAATTCCAACAATCTCCACCCTGGAAACAGTTAACGTGATACCTTGATCCTTCTACTGTTCATCACCTTTTCTGAAAGACAAGAGAAGCCAAACACCATCGTAGCTTCTCTAAAAGTACTGTTTTTGTGAACATTTCTATGCAGTTCTCTTTTGTATGAACTTTTTCAAGAGAGACTCCATGTTCATCGATGACATGTCTTACAAAATGGTACTTGATAGGAATATGTTTTGATTTACTGTACTAGGCTAGATTCTTAGCCAAGTGAATAACACTTTTACTATCACAAAGTAACTTTACTTTGTCTTGCATCCTTCCAAACTCACCAAACAAACCTTTCAACCAAACTACCTCTTTGAAAGAATGTGAAGAAGCTACGTATTCTGCTTCTGTAGTGGATAAAAAAACAATGTTCGATAGCTTTGACATCCAACTAATAGATCCACCTGCAAGAGTAAAGACGTACCCTGAAGTCAACCTTCTCTTGTCCAAATCACCTGCAAAATAAGAATCAACATATCCATAGACTAATTCACAACCACAGTTATAAGTGATGCAATAATCACTTGTGCCTCTCGAATACCGAAGCACCCATTTCACTGTTGCCTAGTGCTCTTTACTTGGATTTTCCATATACTTGCTGACAACCCCAACTGCATGTGAAATGTATGGCCCTGTACTAACCAATGCATACATTAGACTTCCTATTGCATCTGCATATAGTATTCGAGACATATATTCGTTTTCTTCTTTTGTACTAGGAGATAAACTTGAAGAAAGCTTAAAATGGGAAGCCAAAAGGACTAAAACTAGTTTCACATTGTTCATACCAAACCTCGAAAGTATATTCTCAACATACTTCTATTGTGAAAACCAAAGCTTACCATTCCTCTTGTCTCTGAATATCTCCATGCCGAAAATCTAATTTCTTGCTCCTAGATATTTCATATCAAACATCCTAGCCATCTGATCCTTTAACCTGTTGATCTCAATTATTCTTTTTCTTGCTAAAAGTGTATCATCAACATAAAATAATAATATAATGAATATGCCATTATTAAATTTCTTAAAGTAGACACAATGATCATACTCACTCCTTGTATAATTCTGTCTCACCATGAAAGACTCAAATTTCTTATACCATTTTCTGGGCGACTGCCTCAAACCATACAATGAGTTCTGGAGACTGCAAACAAATTTCTTGTTGCGATTCTGAATGAACCCTTCAAGTTGTTCCATGTAAATCTCCTCATCCAAATCAAACTAGTTTCACATTGTTCATACCAAACCTCGAAAGTATATTCTCAACATACTTCTGTTGTGAAAACCAAATCTTACCATTCCTCTTGTCTTTGAATATCTCCATGCCCAAAATCTTCTTTTTTGCTCCTAGATCTTTCATATCGAACGTCCTAGCCATCTGATCCTTTAACCTGTTGATCTCAATTATGCTTTTTCTTGCTAAAAGCATATCGTGAAAATACAATAATAAGATAATGAATATGCCATTATTTAATTTCTTAAAGTAGACATAATGATCATACTCACTCCTTGTATAATTCTGTCTCACCTTGAAAGGCTCAAATTTCTTATACCATTTTCTGGGCGAATGCCTCAAACCATACAATGATTTATGGAGACTACAAACAAATTTCTTGTTGTGATTCTGAATGAACCCTTCAAGTTGTTCCATGCAAATCTCCTCATCCAAATCTCCACGTAAGAAAGAAGTCTTAACATCTAGCTCCTCCAACTGCAAATCAAGTAATGCAACCAATGCTAACACACTTCGAATTGAAACAATCTGAACAACTCATGAAAAAATCTCATGAAAGTCAATACCTTCTTTCTGAGAATATCCTTTCGCAACCAGCCTTTCTTTGTACCTTTCTACCTTATCATCAACACCCTTCTTCAGCTTGTAAACCCACTTGCAGCCTACATTTTTCCTGTTTCTTGGAAGTTCTACCAGGTCTCATGTAGCATTATTTGCTAAAGCATTCATTTCATCCTTCATTGCTTCTTTCCATTTATCAATGTTAGAACCTTTCACAGCTTCCTGAGATAACGAAGGTTGATCATCATTATTAGTTAAAGAAACCGACAAAACAAAATCATCATACCTTCTTGGAGGATTTATGACCCCCATAGACCTCCTTAGGGAAGTTTGTGGCTCATCCACATTATGTTGATTGTTATCATCAACAATGTCTTCCTCTATAGGAAGCTCTTCATGAACATGTTCAAAAAAAATTTCATGTTCACTTTCATCTGTATTTGAACTCATTTAAAACTGAATTTGTTGATACTTAGGTACTTCTTCTTGTTTCATTTGAACATCTACATCTGATTTGATGAGAGATGATTCATCAAATATTACATCTCTGTTAATGGTGTTCTTGTGGTCAGTAGGATCCCACAAGTTGTACCCCTTAATACCATCACCATTTCCAACAAAGATAAGCCTTTATTTATTTATTTTGAATCTACTTTAGAACACTGATTTTTTAGAATTAGAGCATATGCTTCACAACCAAAAAGTTTAAGATTAGAATAATTACAAGGATGAAATTTGCATACCTCTTCAAGAATTTTGCACTCTATTGTTGTTGATGGTGATCGATTCACGAGATAACAAGATGTATTTACTGCTTCCGCCCACAGTTCCTGCTGCAAGTTGGCGTTACTTCGCATACTCCTTGCTCTCTCTACAAAATACTCGTTCATGCCTTCAACAACTCCGTTTTTCTTCAATCCTTGTTCTCTCATATGGCCCAACTCTTGATTCGAGAGTCAAACAAAATCAATGTCATTCTCAGATACCGTTGTCACATTATCTGACTCTGTTCTTCATTGTAACGGAAACAAGTTGCCAGCCTACTTCACTTTCATAACGAGTAGGATTCCTTTGTAGACTTTCATAACTCCACCTTGAACAATACTCTTATATCCTCCAGTGTCTAAGACTCCCAAACAAATTAGGTTCTTCCTAAGATCAGGTACATGTTTCACATCACTTAGTATTTTAACAGTTCCCTCAAACATCTTAATTCGAATGCTACTAAGTCCCACAACTTTACATGAGATATCATATCCCATGTAAACTATTCCATCATCTATAGACTGGTAAGTAACAAACCAGTGTCTATGAAGACACATGTGATTTGAAGTACCATAATCTAATAACCATTATTTATCATGATGTGAACCAATACTAATTGATAAAACTTCATGAGTCATACTTGAACCTGTTGCTGAACCTATTTTAGTTGCATTCGCTTCCCTTATTTCTTTTGGTGGGTCTTCTTTGGAGCCTTGTGTTCGCTTCCAACAATCCTTCTTCAGGTTTCAAGATTTGCCACAAAACCATCACTTAAGATTTCTCTTCTTGCCCTTCGACTTTGACCGAGAGAAATCCCTTTGACCCTGTCGTCTTTCTTTAGGTCTGCCTTTGACCATCATCACCTCAGATGTAGAGGTTTTTGAATTGGTTTTCTTCCTTGTTTCCTCAGAGAGTAGTGCTCCAAGAATAACATCAAACTCAATACTTTATGTTGTGCTGAAACTAATAGAGGTAACAAAGTGATCCCATGACACAAGTAAAGAACACAATAATGTAATTGCCTTCCTTGAGAATCGAATTTTACTCCCATGCTAGTCAACTAAGCTAAGAGAGTATTAAAAGTATTTAAATGATCAACTATTTTCATACCTTTCTTCATGTGCAAACTGTACAATGGGTTTAGAGGAAGATCGTGTTTGTCAAGGATTTCGTTATATACATGCTTTCCAACTTTGACCAGAAACCTATTGTTGTCTTCTCCGCAACAATGCTGAACAAAACATCATCAACCAAACATATGCGTATGTCAGTGCTCTCGCATCGATATCATCCGAGTCTTCATATGTTATGGTCGCAGGTTGCTTTGATTTTCCCAAAAACGCCTTTACCATGCCTTGTTGCACGAGGAGATCGTGCATTTTAACCTTCCAGATCTTGAAATTCTTCTTGCCATTGAACTTCTTGATTTCGAACTTGGCACATTGAGTTTTTGCCAGTCTTTATTTTTCTATGCCTTTGTTGTTTCAATATCCAAATCAAGTACTAAAATATGATTTTAGGGGTTGACTCATGGATATTAGGGTTAAATGCCTTGGACGTCATTTTACAACGGGCACCATATTCAATTTGCAATTTATATCTTACATCAATGTG
>ML803453.1:500887-512577 GCA_009831015.1 Picea engelmannii | reverse complement strand
CCTTTTTATAGACGATTTCAAAATCATAACTCAATATCTTGGTTACCCATTTTTGTTGTTCTTCTGAAGATAGTCTTTGTTCCAAGAAGTATTTAAGACTATTATGATCTGTTTTGACCTTGAAGTGCCTACCTATTAGGTAACGATGCAATTTCTTCAATGCATGTAGTATTGCCATCATTTCCTTCTCATAAATGGGTTTGTGTAAGTCCTTTCTTTGAGTGGTCTACTTTCAAAAGACAGGGGCCTTCCTTCTTGCATTAGCACAACACCAATTCCATTTCCCGAGGCATCACATTCCACAATAAAGGTTTTTGTGAAGTCTGGAGTGGTCAAGACAAGATCTTTTCACATCACCTCTTTAATTTGTTCAAAAGCTTTAGTTGCCTCTGGATTCCATGAAAATTTCTCCTTCTTAGTTAGTGTCATTAAAGGTACTGCTATTTTTCCATAGTGTTGAACAAACTTGCGGTAGTAACCTGTCAAACCCAAAAATCCTCTAAGATTCTTCAATGTTTTGGGAATCAGCCAATCCATCATGGCCTTAATCTTGTTAGGGTCTACCTTAACACCTTCATGAGATACAATATGACCCAAATAAAATATGAGAAACAACGACATTTGACAAATATGAGACGCCCCATTATGAATGTTGTTGCAAACATGGACGATCTCAAATATTATGTGGCCGATACACCATACATATTCCTTGAGTCTTGAAACCCTCCCATACCGTCAAGGCATGTGTCCAGTCTAACCATGTCGAATTTCGACGCATACATGCACAGTGAAGAAATTTCAACATTGGCCCCATTCACTGCTCACTATGTAGGGTCGATGGAAGAAATTTCACTATGCCATTCACCTTCAAGGTAGGCCCCATTCACTATGCTCACTATGAGACATCCATTATATTGAACGTTGATGCAAACATGGATGATCTCAAATATTATGCGGGGACATCAAACATACTTAAGTATCGAAACCCTCCCATACCTTCAAGGCAACTATCTAGTTTAACCATGTCAAATTTCGAGCATACGGGCACAGATTGAAAACATTTCAACATTGGACCCATTCACTGCTCACTGTGTCAGGTGAGTGGAGGAAATTTGCGATGGGTGTATTTGAAGTTCTATGACAAATTTCAAGATAGTTCTGACAATGATTCTATAGAAGGGAATGATGAATGATGACAATGAGAGGTGCATAATGATGAGCATTGATGCAAATGTGAACGATCTCAAATATTATGTGGGGACATCATACGTCCTTGAGTATTGAAACCCTCCCATACCATCAAGCCATGTGTCTAGTCTAACCATGTCAAATTTTGACGCATACATGCACAGTTTGAAGAAATTTCAACGTTGTCCCCATTCACTGCTCACTATGTGGGGTCGGTCCAAGATGACATCCGTGGTGGGTGAATTGCAACAATAATAAAAATGATGAGATGATGACATCGTCCTCATAAGAATCTGTGAGTGAATATGATGTATTGATGACATTGTTCTCACCAACATATGTCCACTTAGTTGCAATGAAACATCTTTGATATCCTCCAACATTAAAGAAATCCCGACATCAATGGGGAGTTTAAACATTTTCAATAAGTATGAGTCATTCATGCATTCTCCTATCTCATGGAAATTGTCTTGTGATCATTCTCACCATTATTCACATAACCCCCACACTATATTCCCCTTAGTTACTCAATAATCCAAATTTAGAAATGACCACTGATGGCACTGACAAGGAAGGATATACTTGAGGGATTGCTGAGTAGAGAAAGGAAACATTTTCCCTTGTGTTGTGTATGGCATGCAAGAGATATTTCCCCTTATACTCAAAGATTACTTATAGACACACTCTATATATCATCTCATCTCGTCTTCGTTTCATTTTAATTTTCTGATCGGTCGAATTTTAAAGGAAACAACTATTAAAAGACATTGTACTAGGGCTAGAGTACATGATGGATAACGATGACCTGTGAATGGGGCCAACGTTGAAATTTTTTCAAAATGTTTTTGTATGACATAATCATACATCCTTGATCCTTGAAACCCTCCCATACTGTCAAGGCATGTGTCTAGTCTAACCATGCCAAATTTCGATGCATACATGCACATATTGAAGAAATTTTAACATTGGCCCCATTCACTAGTTCTCACTATGCAGGGTCAATGTATGACATTTTTTGTAGTTGAATTGAAAGTTCCATGACATTTCAAGAGAATTCCAACAAAGATTCTACGGATGGAAACAACGAGATTTGACAAATGTGAGACATCCCATTATGAACGTTGTTGCAAACATGGACCATATCAAAGATTATGTGGACGGGAAATCATACATATTCCTTCAGTCTTGAAACCCTCCCGTATCGTCGAGGCATGTTTCTAGTCTAACCATGTCGAATTTCGATGCATGCATGCACAGTTTGAAGAAATTTCAACCTTGGCCCCATTCACTACTCACTATGCGGGGTCGGTGGAAGAAACTTCACAATGCTCATTCACCTTCAAGGCATGCCCCATTCACTATGATCACTATGAGACATCCTTTATATTGAACGTTTATGCAAACATGGATGATCTCAAACATTATGTGGGGACATCAAACATCCTTAATTATCGAAACCCTCCCATACCTTCAAGGCAACTATCTAGTTTAACCATGTAAAATTTCGATGCATACGAGCACATATTGAAAACATTTCAATGTTGGCCCCATTCACTGCTCACTGTGCCCACAAATATGTATCATCTCCAAATAAATTGCATTCACCCTCTTCTTATCATATCACTTGGGTTGGGTTTTCTTGATTCGCAGTTTCATTCGCTCGGGGAATTCATTCTCAGCTAATGCATTGGTAATTTTGTTAAGTCCTTATCATGTGTTGTTTTCTGGTTATCTGTGCGGTTAATTTACCGGTTCCGTTAGGTTCCAAAGAGAAAGGATTACACTCTCTTATTGGTATATCGCTTGGGTTTTATTGATTCACGGTTCCACTCACTCGGGGGATTCATTCTAATGTATGCATTGGTTTGTTTCTTAAGTATTTTCTGTTGTATTTTTCTGGTTATCTCTGCCATTAATTTCCTGCTTTTGTTAGGTACCAAAGCAGGAGAATTGTTGTGGAGTTATAGGGTTTTAAGGGAATATGTGAGGAAGAGGAAGTCATCAAATAAGCCAGAGGTGAAGAGAAACTAGGAAATGTAGAGCACAGTCTTCAGCTGCCCTTTCTTCAACCACGAGATCAGCGTGGAGTGTCACATGTGAGTATTTCTATGCCCATTTTTTCTTTTTTACATTCAAATCCTAATCCTAAACCCCTACAGAGTAAGTTTTGGAAATGATGTATGACTTGACACTGAGCCTTGTGAAAACAATGGCTAATATTTTCTTTCTTTTTCTAGGTTTTCCTTTATTAACCCACAATGACCATACTGGTCCTCTAATTTGATAACAAATTTATTTAATATTTGAAGATGTGAAAAAATTTGCAGAGAGGTTGAAATTTGATTCGATTAAAAGTTCGA
The DNA here is from genome assembly GCA_009831015.1 of Picea engelmannii. Classification (NCBI taxonomy): domain Eukaryota; kingdom Viridiplantae; phylum Streptophyta; class Pinopsida; order Pinales; family Pinaceae; genus Picea; species Picea engelmannii. The sequence continues at coordinate 509,029 of ML803453.1, read as the reverse complement.
TTCAGGTTGATCAAAGTTGTCTAATTTGATGAATGTAATCTACTATCTTTCTCATATGGAAAATTTTACCCAAAAGTAACCATGGGGCTTTTGTTGTGAAGAAATTATTTGCTTATGCTTTTTCTATCTTTCTCATATGGAAAATTTTACCCAAAAGTAACCATGGGGCTTTTGTTGTGGATAAATCATTTACTTAGGGTTTACATGGCCAGAAAATGAATAGAGGGATTAACTTTAGAACTCGAAGTTTTATGCATTGTTTTCTTGAAGTGGGAGAAAAACAAGATAAATGGGTCATAAGACTATGAAGGAGTTTCATATGCTTTAGACTAACCCTCTTCTTCCAAAATATCTATTGTCATTTGTAATTTAAGTTTGTAGATGCCGGCTCATTGAAGTCGAGTAGCAACCTGAAGACTCTTCGTTGGACTTTTGACACATAATGAGCATTTCAAACATTGAAAGAAGCTCTTTTCCATGTATCATGCTTTCCCTTCTTGACTCGCAACATGTTAATTAGGGCGAAAATCTGAAGACTCTTCATTGGAATTTTGACACATAATGGGTATTTCAAAAGTTGAAATAACCTCTTTTGCATGTATCAATGCTTGCCCTTCTTGACTCGCAACACCTTTTGAAATTGTTTCAAATGTTTCACAATAAGCCATAGGTGTTGTTTTTAATCAGGGAGGACATTCAACAACATATCATTCATAGACCTTGTTCCAAGCCACATTCAACTAAAACACTTATGATAAGGGATTTTATTTGTTAGTTGAAGCACTCAAGCAATGACAACACTTATCAGAGGAATTTTGGTGTGCATAAAACTTTGTTGCTCCTGCAAAGGAACTTATTTTTCTCTTCCACTGAGAAACGAGTCTAAGACTATGTTAGGAGGTGTTTACATAGTAGTCAAAACAAATATTCAAATAGACAGCTTGCGTTGTGTTGTTCTTCGGGTTGTTCCTGGCTATGGAACAGTGCCAAGGCAATCTATGGAGGCTTTGAAAAGCCTCCCCCGCTTTAGACCTCAAACTGGCTCTTGGGCCAGAGGGTAACTCTTGATTAATTTCAGTGTTGACTACCCATTGTCACTGCTAGTAGTAGCATTAATCTATAATCCTTAATTTCTAGATTTCTATCATTGATAGGTTAAATAAGATGGGGGAACAAGGCAAAAACAAGCCATTACATTCAAATCCTCAAACCAAGGCCTTTACCATTGGCCCATATTTATCCCACATTGAAGGCACATAATATTGATTGGATGGAAGATGTAGAAGAAATTTAAAGGAAAACATATGTCTTAACACTCAATCAGAACATAAGCAGGTGAACGTCACTCAACCGGTAGAGAATGGCTTTATGAGATTGTGGAAATGAGTGAATCTGACAAAGCATGATTTTTCTAAATATCAGACAGATTGAAATCACCTGAATCATCTTCGTTATGAAGTAGAGGAAATTCCTGCTTGGTCTCTGGATGCTTTGAAACATTCCTCGCAAAGTTGGAAACCTTGTTTATATTCCAAAGATGAACTTTTATTCCTTGAATGTACTTGACTCCTCTCGAAATAAGATTTAGAGATTCCATGCACAGTTTTGTAGAGATTCCATGCACATAATTAGGTGCACGTCACTCAACTAGTAGAGATTCTCAGCATCTATCAAGTGAACTGCATCTATCAAGTGCAAGCCAAAACTTTCAGTGACTATAGACAACACGGTCTAATGTTCTGGAGAGTTAGCAGTGTTTCTAGCTACATTAAAAGACACACTTGAAGCAAGGTGTTGATCACTCTTTTCACAACCTAATAGAAGTGAAATTTCCAACCCACTGCAAAGATTCCTTATTTGGATGCCTATTTTCATATTTGAGTCTATGTATGGTTTGTGCTTCACACATTTTAAATCTTTATGAATCCCATCTAATAGAAATGCAAGGATATCTTGTTAGTCATGCTGATTGTGGCCACTAAAATTTAGTGTCAAATTAGTATATGTTGCTTTTAATAGAACAGGCTGTTATTAATGTTCTTCCCGGAGCCCATAGTTTCCTTAATGGACCACAAATGCTAACACACACTCTCCATTCATGCCCAAATTCCTATAAGAAACATCTGGGTTTCTCAGTTGAAAATATATCTCTTGAAAGTGTAATTGAAAGTTGTTGCTCCTTGATATCTATTAGAGATCTCCGAGGGGTCTAGATAGTGAAAAGAATCCGGTAATCGGTATAAATTGTATGGGATCTACCCATACAATTTACATTTACTACACATTACTATAAAAAAAAGTGTAAAACCATGCATGACTAATGGTGAATTGACACTCATATTAGCCTTAACAAATTTCTCCATAATATCCTTCAGTTTTGCATGTTGAGTATTCACCTCTAGTGATAGAGGTGTCTTTGAGCATACATAACAAGATCTGTTGGGTTCAAATGGTTCGACTGGATTCATAAGCATCTTCCTTGATGGATGTTGTAAGAAGTGTGTCATTCTATAGTTCTTTGAATCATTTCTAAGAAACTTAGTTGTTTTAATTAGAATTAGACCTACAATGATTGCATTTGTTGTTTATATTGCATGAACAATATTTCGTGCAATGCCTTTCTCTTCAAACATGCTATGCAATTGGATGCCAAAAGAAGAAGATTGAATATTAGCAACTACAGTAACAAATTCAACAACTAACTAGTCATTTTTGTCAAATGTCAAACTCCCCATCTCCATAGAATATTTTTGGGGCGAAATTTCATGAATGGGCGAAATTTGGAAGTTCAAAATTCTAAGGGGGCGAATTTTTACTAAAGTAGTTAAAGTAGTTTTTTCAAAAGCTTGGCTCAAATATTAAATTAAAAAATATATAAGTTAGATTATTCGTAAAGAAAATCAATGGAAACAGGTTTCGTCATCCAAATTTCATGAATGAACCTTCATTTCGCCTCGATTTTTTGGAATGGAGATTTCGTGGTAAGTAATTCGCCCAGAGTTTTTTAAACCATTGTTTTTTTCTAACTATTCGCTTTCATATTTTGAAATCAGGGTTTTATGGAAATGTTTTTGCCCATGGATTTCCTTCAGAGATTTATAGGATTTCTTCCACAGATTTATTTTAGGGTTTTATGGGACTTACTTTGCCCATGGAATTCGGATGTTATTTTGCACTATTTCTCCTGCATTTTGTTCATTTTTAATTTTGTCAAATAGGGGCTTTATGGGAACAAATCCACCCATGGATTTCCTTCAGAGTTCAAAGTTTCATAGGAACGATTTCACCCATCAATTTCCACATGGATTCTTGATTTCACCCATAGCTTCCCTTTAGGGTTTTATGGGATTGATTTTTCCCATGAAATTTGGATTTCTTTGGACTTTTAAAGTTTTATGGACACACTTCTCTGTAGGATCCATAAAATTGTAGAGTTGCAAAGATTTTATAGAGATTTCTCCCTAAAATCAACTCAGGAGGGAAGATTGCTCCCTAGTTAGCCCACTCCTTTACATCAATATAGAGAATTTACATGATTTACATAAATATAGAGATTTTACATGTAATGGTTACAAGTTTAAACCTAAAGGTCATGACTTTAAATCCAGATGATGAAAACTCTATTGATTCTTAAGAATGTTGCTAGATCATAAAAACTCCATATACATATATAAAAAACCAATATACTCTTCCATATTTTATTTTAATTTCAAATTCGTTGATTTATATATTTTTCCCGCTCGTGGAGAGATTTGAATCTCTTCTACCATAAACGCCTTTCGGATCTTCCTGCAATTTTTTTTTTGAGCTTTGTTTAGCCCTTTTCAGATCTTCTTTTAAAGTTTTGTTAAAATAAACACCAACGTTCGAATCTCGTGGGGAGCTTGGAATGTGGGGATCTAGTCAATGGATCATCAAATGGATGTGGATGGCCTGAGCCTCATAGAAATATTAGCAGAAGATGATATCCTCTTATCACCCCCTGATTTAAAGTTGTATAATTACGCGGATCAAACTCTTGACTTCCATTCCTCGCCAACAACCACACTTCAATTCCAACAAAGTTCCCTTGACTCTACCCACCATCGCATATCTCCGTCAGGTGGATATTTTCGTATTATTTGTTTAGTACCCATTTTCATAGAATGCTCATTCTGTCCACGAAGAAACTTGCCCGTGAATATGTGACACTATACAAAACCATTATTAAATACATTCCATTCAAAAATTCTCACCATGCTTTCCAGTAAGGACATTGAAAAGACTTCAAAGGGATTTTATTTTCTTATATTTTTTTTGGTTCGAATTTGTGTTATCTGTTTAGGATTTAAAAATTTTAACATTTTGGGAATTTTAAGCTTCAGGGATTTTAGGGTTATCATGCTTTTTGGTAGCAGAGACCTGTCCCGGGTAGAAATCGGATAACGTGTTCTGGGAACTCCTCCGTTTTGGTAGCAATCAAATGTTTTGTTTTGGGAAACCTGCCAAGGCAAGAACTCTAGCAAAAAGGCAGATTGCTAATACAACATTAAATAATGCCCAGAACAACATAGGGAAGAACCATTATTTTACATTGATTATCCGTGTGATTCAGACACAGATTAGATCATATTAAACACAACAATATTCTTAACACAACAAAACAATTTAAGAAAGAGGAATAAACAATTTATTCAATAGACGAGTACTATACATAGTTTAGGTAAATAAGTCTACAGTTTAACATGTGCCCTCATTCTGGTATCAAGATTATGATCTCTTTACTAATATGCGCTTTATTATGACAACGACCTTCCTTCCATCCTATGAATGTTTTCTCCCTTATATTTTTAGGGAACAAAATCCCCCCCTCCCCTCCCCCCCAAACCAAAAATCTCAAAACAGAAAAAAAAGGGAAATCTAATCGAAACTGAAATTTCAAAACTGTTACATTCCAAAACTACTACATTCGAAAACTACTTTTGATGACTCCATTTTCGAATGTGGCCTCAATGCCACATGGCTATAACATGTAGACAGATCAAGAAGCCTCATTCTGGAGTCTGTTAAATACAAATATGAGCAAATCTGTCTAAATTATAATTTTTTCAAAGACAATACCGAAAAGCAGGATTTTGTGGGATTTTCATTGGCACACGTTGGTTTCCAAAGTGGCTTTGATAAGGATGAAAGAAAGTGTGCCTACTTGGCATGTATGCAGAACTAGTTCGTCATGTATGCCTAAGGTTGGTGTATTTTTTTGTTCGGGATACATTTGGTCTTGTCTTTCGAAGGTGCTCACTTGTGTGGCGTGGAGCTTCCCATATATTTCAAATAGAGGTAACTTGCGTTAACTCTAGCCACCAATTCAAAACTGGTATGCAACGAAAATAGTTCAAAATAAATAGATCGAACACAAAAACACGAAGGTTACATGGTTCCCCCAACTTCAGGCTACGTCCACCAAGAAGGTATGGATTCTCTTATTGTTCAAAGTGTGAATATTACAACAGCCTCACTCCATTCATATCACTCTCTCATCATCTACGGGCATACATGAACTTATAATAATCTACACAAGAAACTAATTTATTGAATGCAAGTATATCCAAATCTAACTTAGTCTCATTAGTTACAAAAATCACTGAATTATAAGATCTAATATCCTAATCCTCAAGGAATTCGTTGTCACCAAATTCCAACAATCTCCACCTTGGCAACAGTTAACCTGATACCTTGATCCTTCTACTATTCATCACCTTTTCTGCAAGACAAGGGAAGCCAAGCACCATCGTAGCTTCTCTAAAAGTACTGTTTTTGTGAACATTTCTGTGCAGTTCTCTTTTGTATGAAATTTTTCAAGAGAGACTCCATGTTCATCGATGACACGTCTTACAAAATGGTACTTGATAGGAATATGTTTTGATTTACTGTGCTAGACTAGATTCTTAGCCAAGTGAATAACACTTTTACTATCACAAAGTAACTTTACTTTGTCCTGCATCCTTCCAAACTCACCAAACAAACCTTTCAACCAAACTACCTCTTTGAAATCATGTGAGGAAGCTACGTATTCTGCTTCTGTAGTGGATAAAGAAAAAATGTTCGATAGCTTTGACATCCAACTAATAGATCCACCTCCAAGAGTAAAGACGTACCTTGAAGTCAACCTTCTCTTGTCCAAATCACCTGCAATATCAGAATCAACATATCCATAGACTAATTCACAACCACAATTATAAGTGATACATTAATCACTTGTGCCTCTCAAATACCGAAGCACCCATTTCATTGTTGCCTAGTGCTCTTTACCTGGATTTTCCATATACCTGCTGACAACCCCAACTGCATGTGAAATGTATGGCCCTGTACTAACCATCGCATACATTAGACTTCCTATTGCATCTGCATATGGTATTCGAGACATATATTCCTTTTCTTCTTTTGTACTAAGAGATAAACTTGAAGAAAGCTTAAAATGGGAAGCCAAAGGGACTAAAACTAGTTTCACATTGTTCATACCAAACCTCGAAAGTATATTCTCAACATACTTCTGTTGTGAAAACCAAAGCTTACCATTCCTCTTGTCTCTGAATATATCCATGCCCAAAATCTACTTTGTTGCTCCTAGATCTTTCATATCGAACGTCCTAGCCATCTGATCCTTTAACCTGTTGATCTCAATTATGCTTTTTCTTGCTAAAAGCGTATCGTCAACATACAATAATAATATAATGAATATTCCATTATTCAATTTCTTAAAGTAGACACAATGATCATACTCACTCCTTGTATAACTCTGTCTCACCATGAAAGACTCAAATTTCTTATACCATTTTCTGGGCGACTACCTCAAACAATACAATGATTTCTGGAGACTGCAAACAAATTTCTTGTTGCAATTCTGAACGAACCCTTCAAGTTGTTCCATGTAAATCTCCTCATCCAAATCAAACTAGTTTCACATTGTTCATACCAAACCTCAAAAGTATATTCTCAACATACTTATGTTGTGAAAACCAAAGCTTACCATTCCTGTTGTCTTTGAATATCTCCATGCCCAAAATCTTCTTTGTTGCTCCTAGATCTTTCATATTGAACATCCTACCCATCTGATCCTTTAACCTGTTGATCTCAATTATGTTTTTTCTTGCTAAAATCATATCGTCAAAACAAAATAATAAGATAATGAATATGCCATTATTCAATTTCTTAAAGTAGACACAATGATCATACTCACTCCTTGTATAATTCTGTCTCACCTTGAAAGGCTCAAATTTCTTATACCATTTTATGGGCGACTGCCTCAAACCATACAATGATTTCTGGAGACTGCAAACAAATTTCTTGTTGTGATTCTGAACGAACACTTCAAGTTGTACCATGTAAATCTCCTCATCCAAATCTCCACGTAAGAAAGAGGTCTTAACATCTAGCTCCTCCAACTCCAAATCAAGTAATGCAACCAATGCTAACACACTTCGAATTGAAACAATCTGAACAACTCATGAAAAAATCTCATGAAAGTCAATACCTTCTTTCTGAGAATATCCTTTCGCAACCAGCCTTTCTTTGTACCTTTCTACCTTATCATCAACACCCTTCTTCGGCTTGTAAACCCACTTGCAACCTACATTTTTCCTGTTTCTTGGAAGTTCTACCAGGTCCCATGTAGCATTATTTGCTAAAGCATTCATGTCATCCTTCATTGCTTCTTTCCATTTATCATTGTTAGAACCCTTCACAGCTTCCTGATATAGCGAAGGTTGATCATCATTATAAGTTAAAGAAACCGACGAAACAAAATCATCATACCTTCTTGGAGGATTTATGACCCGCATAGACCTCCTTAGGGAAGTTTGTGGCTCATCCACATTATGTTGATTGTTATCATCAACAATGTCTTCCTCTATAGGAAGCTCTTCATGAACATGTTCAAAAAATTGTTCATGTTCACTTTCATAGATCAAACAATAAAAGAGTTCAAACAATAAATAGATCAAACAATAAAACACGAAGATTACGTGGTTCGCCCAACTTCGGGCTACGTCCACCAAGCAGGTATCGATTCTCTTATTGTTCAAAGCCTGAAGATTACAAGAGGCTCACTCCAGTCATCTCACTCTCTCAGCCTCTACTGGCATACACGAATTTATAATAATC
>ML803453.1:439936-458856 GCA_009831015.1 Picea engelmannii | reverse complement strand
GAACACTCCCACGAATTAGGTGAATTTCATGATCATGATTTTGAGTGGGTGGAAGACCTTTGGGAATAGCTTCAAATACTTTGGAATGCTTATCAATGATCCCTTGGAGATCTTGAGGAATAGATGGCTTAGATGTTTGAACATCTAGTGAGCATAGTTGTGCAATAACACCTTGATGCACCTTTTTCAATAATTTTTCAATGCGATTAGAGCAAATCACCTTACCGGATTTCCCTTTGATACCTCTTAACTCAATTTATTTTCCTTTCAATGAAAATTTCATCAAAAGTTCTTGAAAATTAAAATTCACTGTTCCTAATGATTGTAACCATTGGATTCCTAGTACAACATCAACACCACCCATGGGTATAGCAATCATTGGACTATTCATTACATATTCCCCATAGTAGGATTGATCTTATTGCATTTTACTGAGCAATTGATAGTTCCTCCATCTACAATCCTTACTTGAAACTCTAGCGATGGATATACAAAGCAATTGAGAGCTCTGGCTAATTTATAGTGAATGAAATTATGAGTACTGTCAGAATCAATTAGGACTATTACCTTTTTGTTTTTGTTGTATCCTTCGATCTTGAGGGTTTGAGGAGTGATAATTCTAGCCAATTCATTACACGATATAGTGGGAGTCAACTCTTCAGATGAAATTGCTTCTACGTTTTCATCTTGAGATGGTTCTTGTTCTTCTTCTTCTTCCTCTTCACAATCTATGTAGCATAATTTATTCTTGCCACACTTATGTCCCTTACTGTACTTTCTATCACAATTAAAGCATGAACCTTTTTCTTTTCTTTCCTCCAATTATTGAGGTGTCAACCTTGTAGGTTGAGGTGTTTTAGAAGAAGGAGCATGGTTCTCTCTATAGATGTTGGGATTGGTCCTTCTAGTAGCCATAGCCATATTTTTACTTTCAACATTTCTTGCCACCTTAAATGCATTCTCCAATGATTTGGGATCTAAAAGGTGAACCTCATGTTGAATGTTATCCTTTAATGTTCCTATGAATACATCAATCAAGTGCTCATCTGGAATATCTGTTACCTTTATATTCAATCTTTGGAAGTTCTAAATGTGCTCTGTAACTGAACCCTTTTGCTTGAGATTTATCAATTGGTGTTACACATTATTTTCATCATCCCTACGACCGTTAATGATGTAAACCTATATGTTTCCTTCGGAGGCGTGAGTGGCCTGAGTTCCTGAAGAAGGAAGGGAGAAGAAATTTTCTTGAGAAAAGAATTTGCATTTTGCTTTGTAAAAACCCTATAAAAAAGGAAGTTCGTGGGATGCATTATAGCTAGGGTGTGAGAATTCATGATTCTCACAGTCTGCATCATAGCTAGGTCGTGAGGAGTTCCCAGTCTGCTCTATAGGCAGGGGGCGAGAATGCTTGCACGTGGGAAAAATGAGCGTTTTCTCGAATCTTCTAGAAGGAGAAACTTCCATGGTGAGGTGGCATTCGAATGGTTTGGATCTTACTCGCTTTCATGATTTAGTGGGATCATCCTAACCTCCTCACCTTATCCTCTTCAGCCTATAAAAGGAGAGGAGCTCTCATGGAGAAGGGCTAAGTTGTTTTTGTCTTGGGATTGTTAGCTTGGTTAGAGTGGCTTTGAGATTTGCTTTGTCAAGATAGATTGTGAGTAGCTATCAGATCCATGGTCTCAAAATACTTGGAGAAAGAAGTGTGTGGGGAACGAAGGACAGTTAGAAGGGACCTTATGACATCAAGGCCATGGTTGTAATCTCTCTTTCACATTTAATATGATACAGTAATACGATTCTTTCCTATAAAGCTTGTTGTGTTTTATTGTATGAATCCTTGATCACATACATAGGTTTATATTGAGTTTATGCTATTACTATCACTTTGTTTGGTTGCGTTCTTTTGCCGTTTCATCATTATATGAGTGTTGGAACGAAGCTAGGATGGCGATTGCGAGAGGAAGCAACGTTTAAACGGTATGTCACCTATCCCTCTTTAGTTAGTAAATTCAATATTTAAAACTTAAGGAAAGCGTCATGTTCTGGTGTGTTTTGATCTAGATCTAGGTGGATCTATGGAGATCAGTTAGTGTTTGCACCTATCGATTTATCCAATAACAATTGGCTAAAGAAGGTATTGCTCCTTGTATCCTCCTAGTGTTCTATCATTTCTTCCGTGAAAATTGTCCAAGTGACGAGTGATTTGTGAGAACAAAGCCATTGATACCATACAAATTGATTGGGTTCTAAATATAAAGAAGCAATTCGTACTTTTTGTGTATGTCGCACATTATGTAGATCAAAGAATTGCTCCATCTGAAGTATCCATTTGATTGGGTACTTGCCATCAAACTTCCTCATATCAATCTTAGGAACGTGGTTGGTCTTCAACCCAAAGTTGGAATTTCTCCATTCTTGATTCACCTTCCTTGTGTCCTCATCATAGATTTCATGGGATACATTTTCACTTTCAGGTGTCCTCTCTATTATGAAAATTTTCAATCCTTCCATGATCTCCCCTTTTAAACCCTCCATTGTCTCTTCTAGTTCATCTTTTGTTACTGTCTTCTTTGGTAAATCATTTATGTCCCTACGCATTTCTTCACCTTCATCAAGAGTCCATGTAGGATTATCTAGAAGATTATTTGGGGTAGAAGTTTGCTTTTTGGGTGGCATGTTGGCCAAGTATAACTTTTGAACCTTGATTTTGATGTGATTCTGCTCGACAATATTTCTTCTATTATATCTCCAAATTTTCAGCCATTCTGGATATGAAAATTTATTTTTTGTAGTTCTCTGATATTTGTTCTCTATAATGACACGGGTCTTATCAAAATTGGATTTGCCAAGTGGAATTTACGGTAACTTCCCCACAATTTGTTGTTTTTTGTCCTTTTCGGGACATGTCACTTGTATAGAATGCCTCGCACAAAATAATTGACATAAAATTCTAAAGCTTGTACTAGAAATACTACACACTATCCACTATCCAATGCAACTAGTCTCACTCAATTTGGATAATCTAGGAAGAAGTTATGATTGTTTTACCTCGAACACCTTCTTGAGACTAGTCAATAGGACTAGTTAGATACCCTATCCATAGGGTTTATCTACAAATTTACGATGACCCAGAAGCTGGAATTTCTACCAAAGATACCTTACTAATTTCTGAGAATATTCTCTGGATTTCAGTGTCTGAAATATTACATAATATATTTTATAGCGAAAGATTCGCAATGACTCAATTCAAAATGATTCCAGAACCCTATTTTAAAAAGGTTGTATCTCCGAAAGTATAAGTCCTCAAGAGATTGATTTTTAACCGAACATACCTGGATCCGTCTACTAAATATCCTCCAAGTCGTTCCTCTTGAATCATTGTAGAAAACACGGTATAGAGAAAATTCCACGGTGTCTCAGATGTAGCAGCAAAACCCCAAGACCTTGAGCTCTGATACCATATGTTAAGAACCAAATATCAATATAGCATAGAAAAACCTCAGAGTAAGTACTTAACCCCTTGAAGAAGAGATAATTTCACATAATAAGCCTCTTCGATGGGGCAACCTCCTTTTACCCCACAAAAATGTTCAAGTACAAGAGGATTCCAAATGAAAATGTCTCCTTGGTATATATAGGAGACTAGGAGGTATAATTACAACTAATGGAATAAAGTTGACATAAATAAAATAACATTACTAATGTAATATGCCCCAATTAAGGGGTAATGAGCCAATATTCTGGCTTAACACCTTTAACACGCCATGAAGCTTTATCTTGGATTCAATAGTAACTATACATAGCCTGTGACTAGAATACACCAATAAGCATTCAAGAACTGCATATTTGAGAATTTAGACCAGAACACACTAATAATTGGTAAGAGCATTCAAGAACTACAGATTTGAGTTGTATTCACTAGTACATATTGTAAAAATTTCAACGTTCTATTTGTGGTGTTATGGACAAAATTGGCTATACTGTCGAAAAATAGAGGAATTTGTTTTTTCCACATTGCCCGATAACATTGCTATTGCCACGTAGCCCTCTCTCTTGCCATGTTGTCATCGCTCTTGCCATGTTATCGTCTCTCTTGCCATGTTTTCAACATAGTCGTCTCTGTTGCCACCTTTGTGACATAGTCGTTTCTCTTGCCACCTTTGTGACATAGTCGTTTCTATGGCCACCTTTGTGAAGATAGTTGTCGTAGTTGTGACGTTGTGGAAACTAGGTTTCCCACCTCCAATGGTCACCTGGTATTTTGACCAAGTCAACTTTGATTTGGCCAATGATTGTCATAGTTGCGAAATTAAAAAATATATAAACATATTGCATTTTACGGATGTTGTGACAAGTTTTCTATAATAACGACACTTCAAAAAGGGTTTGTGGGTCTTCTCGGCTAGAGTAGAACTATTAAAAGACATTGTACCAGGGCTCTTCTTTTTTTGTTTTCATTTTCTGATCGGTCAAATTTTAAAGGAAATAACTATCAAAATACATTGTACTAGGGCTAGAGTACAGGATGGGCAACGATTACCTGTGAATGGGGCGAACGTTGAAATGTTTTCAAAATGTTTCTATATGACATCATACATCCTTGAGTATTGAAACCCTCCCATAACTTCAAGGCATGTGTCTATTCTAACCATGTCAAATTTTGATGCATACAGACACATATTGAAGAAATTTCAAAGTTGGCCCCATTCACTGCTCACTATGTGGGGTCGGTGCATGTCATTTTTGGTGGTTGACTTGGAAGGTCCATGACATTTTAAGATAGCTCCATCAAAGATCCTACAGATGGAAACAACGACATTTGACAATGAGACGCCCATTATGAATGTTGTTGCAAACATGGACAATCTCAAAGATTATGTTGTTGGGACATCAAACATCGTTGAGTCTTGAAACCCTCCCATACCATCAAGGCATGTGTCTAGTCTAACCATGTCAAATTTCAATGCATACAGGCACATATTGAGGAAATTTTAACATTCGCCCCATTCACTAGTGCTCACTATGCGGGGTCGTTGCATGACATTTGTGTTGGTTGAATTGGATGTTCCATGACATTTCAAGAGAGTTCCAACAAATATTCTACGGATGGAAACAACGACATTTGACAAATACGAGACACCCCATTATGAATGTTGTTGCAAACATGGACGATCTCAAAGATTATGCGGTTGGGACATCAAACATCCTTGAGTCTTGAAACCCTCCCATACCGTCAAGGCATGTGTCTTGTCTAACCATGTCAAATTTTGATGCATACATGCACATATTGAAGAAATTTCAACATTGGCCCCATTCACTACTCACTATGCGGGGTCGGGGCATGACATTTTTGGTGGTTAAATTGGAAGTTCCATGACATTTCAAGTGAGTTCCAACAAAGATTCTACGGATGGAAACAATGACATTTGACAAATATGAGATGCCCCATTATGAACATTTTTGCAAACATGGACGATCTCAAAGATTATGTGGCCGAGACACCATACATATTCCTTGAGTCTTGAAATCCTCCCATACCGTTAAGGCATGTGTCTAGTCTAACCATGTCGAATTTCGACGCATACATGCACAGTGAAGAAATTTCAACGTTAGCCCCATTCACTGCTCACTATGCAGGGTCGATGGAAGAAATTTCACTATGTCATTCACCTTCAAGGTAGGCCCCATTCACTATGCTCACTATGAGACATCCATTATATTGAACGTTGATGCAAACATGGATGATCTCAAATATTATGCGGGGACATCAAAGATACTTAAGTATCGAAACCCTCCCATACCTTCAAGGCAACTATCTAGTTTAACCATGTCAAATTTTGAGCATACAACCACAGATTGAAAACATTTCAACGTTGGCCCCATTCACTGCTCACTGTGTCGGGTGAGTGGAAGAAATTTGCGATGGGTGTATTTGAAGTTCTATGACAAATTTCAAGATAGTTCTGACAATGATTCTATAGAAGGGAATGACGAATCATGACAATGAGAGGTGAAGCATGATGAACGTTGATGCAAATGTGAACGATCTCAAATATTATGTGGGGACATCATACATCCTTGAGTATTGAAACCCTCCCATACCGTCAAGCCATGTGTCTAGTCTAACCATGTCAAATTTTGACGCATACATGCACAGTTTGAAGAAATTTCAATGTTGTCCCCATTCACTGCTCACTATGCGGGGTCAGTCGAAGATGACATCTGTGGTGGGTGAATGACAACAGTAATAAAAATGATGATATGATGACATCGTCCTCATAAGAATCTGTGAGTGAATATGATGTATTGATGACATCGTTCTCACCAACATATGTCCACTTAGTTGCAATGAAACATCTTTGATATCCTCCAACATTAAAGAAATCCCCACATCAATGGGGAGTTTAAACATTTTCAATAAGTGTGAGTCATTCATGCATTCTCCCATCTCATGGAAATTCTCTTGTGATCATTCTCACCATTATTCACATAACCCCCACACTATATTCCCCTTATTTACTCAATAATCCAAATTTAGAAATGACCACTGATGGCACTGAAAAGGAAGGATATACTTGAGGGATTGTTGAGTAGAGAAAGGAAACATTTTCCCTTGTGTTGTGTATGGCATGCAAGAGATATTTCCCCTTATACTCAAAGATCACTCATAGACACACTCTATATATCATCTCATCTCGTCTTCGTTTCGTTTTAACTTTCTGATCAGTCAAATTTTAAAGGAAACAACTATTAAAAGACATTGTACTAGGGATAGAGTACATGATGGACAACAATGACCTGTGAATGGGGCCAACGTTGAAATTTTTTCAAAATGTTTTTTTATGACATAATCATACATCCTTGATCCTTGAAACCCTCCCATACAGTTAAGGCATGTGACTAGTCTAACCATGTCAAATTTCGATGCATACATGCACATATTGAAGAAATTTCAACATTGGCCCCATTCACTAGTGCTCACTATGCAGGGTCAATGCATGCCATTTTTCGTAGTTGAATTGAAAGTTCCATGACATTTCAAGAGAATTCCAACAAAGATTCTACGGATGGAAACAATGACATTTGACAAATGTGAGACATCCCATTATGACCGTTGTTGAAAACATGGACCATATCAAAGATTATGTTGCCGGGAAATCATACATATTCCTTGAGTCTTGAAACCCTCTTGTATCGTCAAGGCATGCGTCTAGTCTAACCATGTCGAATTTCGATGCATACATGCACAGTTTGAAGAAATTTCAACATTGGCCCCATTCACTACTCACTATGCGGGGTCGATGGAAGAAACTTCACTATGCTCATTCACCTTCAAGGCATGCCCCATTCACTATGCTCATTATGAGACATCCATTATATTGAACGTTTATGAAAACATGGATGATCTCAAATATTATGCGGGGACATCAAACATCCTTAAGTATCGAAACCCTCCCATACCTTCAAGGCAACTATCTAGTTTAACCATGTAAAATTTCGATGCATACGAGCACATATTGAAAACATTTCAACGTTGGCCCCATTCACTGTTCACTATGCCCACAAATATGTATCATCTCCAAATAAATTGCATTCACCCTCTTCTTATCATATCACTTGGGTTCGGTTTTCTTGATTCGCAGTTTCATTCGCTCGGGGAATTCATTCTCAGCTAATGCATTGGTAATTTTGTTAAGTCCTTATCATGTGTTGTTTTCTGGTTATCTGTGCGGTTAATTTACCAGTTCCGTTAGGTTCCAAAGCGGGAGGATTACACACTCTTATTGGTATATCGCTTGGGTTTTATTGATTCGCAGTTCAACTCACTCGGGGGATTCATTCTAAGGTATGCATTGGTTTGTTTCTTAAGTCTTTTCTGTTGTATTTTTCTGGTTATCTCTGCCATTAATTTCATGCTTTTCTTAGGTACCAAAGCAGGAGAATTGTTGTGGAGTTATAGGGTTTTAAGGGCATATGTGAGGAAGAGGAAGTCATCAAATAAGCCTGAGGCGAAGAGAAACCAGGAAATGCAGAGCACAGTCCTCAGCTGCCCTTTCTGCAACCACGAGATCAATGTGGAGTGTCGCATGTGAGTATTTCTATGCCCATTTTTTATTTTTTACATTCAAATCCTAATCCTAAACCCCTACAGAGTAAGTTTTGGACATGATGTGTGACTTGACACTGAGCCTTGTGAAAACAATGGCTAATATTTTCTTTCTTTTTCTAGGTTTTCCTTTATTAACCCACAATGACCATACTGGTATTCTAATTTGATAACAAATTTATTTAATATTTGAAGATGCGGAAAAATTTGCAGAGGTTGAAATTTGATTCGATTAAAAGTTCGATTCAGGTTGATTAAAGTTGTCTAATCTGATGAATGTAATCTGCTATCTTTCTCATATGGGAAATTTTACCCAAAAGTAACCATGGTGCTTTTGTTGCGAAGAAATTATTTGCTTATGCTTTTTCTATCTTTCTCATATGGAAAATTTTACCCAAAAGTAACCATGGGGCTTTTGTTGTGGATAAATCATTTACTTAGGGCTTACATGGCCAGAAAATGAATAGAGGGATTAACATTAGAACTCGAAGTTTTATGCACTGTTTGCTTGAAGTGGGAGAAAAACAAGATAAATGGGTCATAAGACTATGAAGGAGTTGCATATGCTTTAGACTAACCCTCTTCTTCCAAAATATCTATTGTCATTTGTAATTTAAGTTTGTAGATGCCGGCTCATTGAAGTCGGGCAACAATCTGAAGACTCTCCATTGGACTTTTGACACATAATGAGCATTTCAAACATTGAAAGAAGCTCTTTTCCATGTATCATGCTTGCCCTTCTTGAGTCGCAACACGTTAAGTAGGGCGAAAATCTGAAGACTCTTCATTTTACTTTTGACACATAATGGGTTTTCAAAAGTTGAAATAACCACTTTTCCATGTATCAATGCTTTCCCTTCTTGACTAGCAACACCTTTTGAAATTGTTTCAAATGTTTCACAATAAGCCATAGGTGTTGTTTTTAATCAGGGAGGACATTCAACGACATATCATTCATAGACCTTGTTCCAAGCCACATTCAAATAAAACACTTATGATAAGGAAACACTTATGATAAGGGATTTTATTTGTTGGTTGAAGCACTCAAGCAATGACAACACTTATCAGAGGCATTTTGGTGTGCATAAAACTTTGTTGCTCCTGCAAAGGAACTTATTTTTCTCTTCCACTGAGAAACAAGTGTAAGACTATGTTAGGAGGTGTTTACATAGTAGTCAAAACAAATATTCAAATAGACAACTTGCGTTGTGTTGTTCCTCAGGTTGTTCCTGGCTATGGAACAGTGCCAAGGCAATCTATGGAGGCTTTGAAAAGCCTCCCCCACTTTAGACCTCAAACTGGCTCTTGGGCCAGAGGGTAACTCTTGAATAATTTCAGTGTTGACTGCCCATTGTCACTGCTAGTAGTAGCATTAATCTATAATCTTTAATTTCTAGATTTCTATCATTGATAGGTTAAATGAGATGGGGGAATAAGGAAAAAACAAGCCATTACATTCAAATCCTCAGACCAAGGCCTTTACCATTGGCCCATATTTATCCCACATTGAAGGCACATAATATTGATTAGATGGAAGATGCAGAAGAAATTTAAAGGAAAACATATGTATTAATACTCAATGAGAACATAAGCAGGTGAACGCCACTCAACCGGTAGAGAATGGCTTTATGAGATTGTGGAAATGAGTGAATCCGACAAAGCACGATTTTTCTGAATATCAGACAGATTGAAATCGCCTGAATCGTCTTTGTTATGAAGTAGAGGAAATTCTTGCTTGGTATCTGGATGCTTTGAAACATTCCTCGCAAAGTTGGAAACCTTGTTTATATTCCAACGACAAACTTTTATTCCTTGAATGTACTTGACTCCTCTCGAAATCATCTTTAGAGATTCCATGCATAGTTTTGTTGGATGAAAACACGAATATATCCATCTTCACACTGAACTCCATCTTCACACTCAATGAGCACATAATTAGGTGCATGCCACTCAACTGGTAGAGATTCTCGGCCTCTGTCAAGTGAACTGCATCTATCAAGTGCAAGCCAAAACTTTCAGTGACTATAGACAACACGGTCTAATGTTCTGGAGAGTTAGCAATGTTTCTGGCTACATTAAAAGACACACTTGAAGCAAGGTGTTGATCACTCTTTTCACAATCTAATAGAAGTGAAATTTCTAACCCACTGCAAAGCTTCCTTATTTGGATGCCTATTTTCATATTTGAGTCTATGTATGGTTTGTGCTTCACACATTTTAAATATTTATGAATCCCATCTAATAGAAATGCCAGGATATCTTGTGAGTCATGCTGATTGTGGCCACTAAACTTTAGTTTCAAATTAGTATATGTTGCTTTTAATAGAACAAGTTGTTATTAATGTTCTTCCTGGAGCCCATAGTTTTCTTAATGGACCACAAATGCTAACACACACTCTCCATTCATGCCCAAATTCCTATAAGAAACATCTGGGTTTCTCAGTTGAAAAATATATCTCTTGAATGTGTAATTGAAAGTTGTTGCTTGTTGATATCTGTTAGAGATCCCCAAGGGGTCTAAATAGTGAAAAAAATCTGGTAATCGACATAAATTGTATTGGATCTTCCCACACAATTTACATTTACTACACATTACTATAAAAAAAGAGTAGAACCATGCATGATTAATGGTGAATTGACACTCATATTAGCCTTAACAGATTTCTGCATAATATCCTTCAGTTTTGCGTGTTGAGTATTCACCTCTAGTGATAGAGGTGTCTTTGAGCATACATAACAAGATCTGTTGGGTTGAAATGGTTCGACTGGATTCATAAGCATATTCCTTGATGGATGTTGTAAGAAGTGTGTCATTCTATAGTTCTTTGAATCATTTCTAAGAAACTTAGTTGTTTTAATTAGAATTAGACCTACAATGATTGCATTTGTTGTTGATATTACATGAACAATATTTCGTGCAATGCCTTTCTCTTCAAACAAGCTATGCAATTGGATTGCAAAAGAAGAAGATTGAATATTAGCAACTGCAGTAACAAATTCAACAACTAACTAGTCATCTTTGTCAAATGTCAAACTCCCCATCTCCATAGAATATTTTAGGGGTGAAATTTCATGAATGGGCAAAATTTGGAAGTTCAAAATTTTAAGGGGGCGAATTTTTACTAAAGTAGTTAAAGTAGGTTTTTCAAAAAATTGGCTCAAATATTAAATTAAAAAATATATAGGTTAGATTATTCGTCCCCATAAAATCGTAAATAAAATCGATGGAAACAGGTTTCGTGATCCAAATTGCATGACTGAACCTTCATTTCGCCTCGATTTTTTGGAATGGAGATTTCGTGGTAAGTAATTCACCCAGAGTTTTTTTAAGCCAGTGTGTTTTTCTAACTATTCGCTTTCATATTTTGAAATCAGGGTTTTATGGAAATGTTTTTTCCCATGGATTTCCTTCTATAGGATTTCTCCCACACATTTATTTTAGGGTTTTATGGGACTTACTTTGCCCATGGAATTCAGATGTTTTTTTGGACTATTTCTCTTGCATTTTGTTCATTTTTAATTTTGTCAAATAGGGGATTTATGGGAACAAATCCACCCATGGATTTCCTTCAGAGTTCAGAGTTTTATAGGAACGATTTCACCCATCAATTTCCACATGGATTCTTGATTTCACCCATAGATTTCCTTTAGGGTTTTATGGGATTAATTTTTCCCATGAAATTTGGATTTCTTTGGACTTTGAAAGTTTTATGAACACACTTCTCTGTAGGATCCCTAAAATTGTAGAGTTGCACAGATTTTATAGAGATTTCTCCCTAAAAATAACTCACGAGGGAAGATTTCTCCCTAGTTAGCCCACTCCTTTACATAAATATAGAGAATTTACATGATTTACATAAATATAGAGATTTTACATGTAATGGTTACAAGTTTAAACCTAAAGGTCATGAATTTAAACCCAGATGATGAAAACTCTATTGATTCTTAACAATGTTGCTAGATCATAAAAACTCCATATACATATATAAAAAACCAATATACTCTTCCATATTTTATTTTAATTTCAAATACGTTGATTTATATATTTTTCCCGCTCGTGGAGAGATTTGAATCTCTTCTACCATATACTCCTTTCAGATCTTCCTACAATTTTTTTTTTTTTAGCTTTGTTTACCCCTTTTCAGATCTTCTTTTAAAGTTTTTTTAAAATAAACACCAACGTTCGAATCTCGTGGGGAGCTTGGAATGTGGGGATTTAGTCAATGGATCATCAAACAGATGTGGATGGCCTGAGCCTCATAGACGTATCAGCAGAAGACGATATCCTCTTATCATCCCCTACTTTAAAGTTGTATAATGACACGGATCGAACTCTTGAATTCCATTCCTCGCCAACAACCACACTTCAAGTCCAACAAAGTTCCCTTGACTCTACCCACCATCGCATCTCTCCGTTAGGTGGCTATTTTTGTATTATTTGTTTAGTACCCATTTTCATAGAATGCTCATTCTGTCCACGGAGAAACTTGCCCGTGAATATGCGACACTATACAAAACCATTATTAAATACATTCCATTCAAAAATTCTCACCATGCTTTCCAGTAAGGACATTGAAAAGACTTCAAAGGGATTTTATTTTCCTATATGTTTTTTGGTTCGAATTTGTGTTATCTGTTCAGGATTTAAAAATTTTAGCATTTTGGGAATTTTAAGCTTCAGGGATTTTAGGGTTATCATGCTTTTTGGTAGCAGAGACCTGTCCCAGGTAGAAATCAGATAACCTGTTCTGGGAACTCCTCCATTTTGGTAGCAATCAAATGTTCTGTTCTGGGAAACCTGCCAAGGCGAGAACTCTAGCAAAAAAACAGATTGCTAATACAACATTAAATAATGCCCAAAACAACATAGGGAAGAACCATTATTTTACATTGATTATCCGTGTGATTCAGACACAGATTAGATCATATTAAACACAACAATATTCTTAACACAACAAAACAATTTAAGAAAGAGGAATAAACAATTTATTCAATAGAGGAGTACTATACATAGTTTAGGTAAATAAGTCTACAATTTAACATGTGCCCTCATTCTGGTATCAAGACTACGATCTCTTTACTAATATGCACTTTATTATGACAAAGACCTTCCTTCCATCCTATGAATGTCTTCTACCTTATGTTTTTAGGGAACAAAATCCCCCCCTCCCCTCCCCCCCAAACCAAAAATCTCAAAACAGAAAACAAAAGGGAAAACTAATCGAAACTGAAATTTCAAAACTGTTACATTCCAAAACTACTACATTCGAAAACTGCTTTTGATGACTCCATTTTCGAATGTGGCCTCAACACCACGTGGCTATAACGTGTAGACAGATCAAGAAGCCTCATTCTGGAGTCTGTTAAATACAAATATGAGCAAATTTGTCTAAATTATAATTTTTTCAAAGACAATACCAAAAAGACGGATTTTGTCGGATTTTCATTGGCACATGTTGGTTTCCAAAGTGGCTCTGATATGGATGAAAGAAAGTGTGCCTACTTGGCATGTATGCAGAAATAGTTCATCATGTATGCCTATGGTTGGTGAATTTTTTTGTTTGGGCTAAATTTGTTCTTGTCTTTCGGGGGTGCTCACTTGTGCGGCGTGGAGCTTCCGATATATTTCAAATAGAGGTAACCTGCGTTAACTCTAGCCACCAATTCAAAACTGGTATGCAACGAAAATAGTTCAGAATAAATAGATCGAACACAAAAACACGAAGGCTACATGGTTCCCCCAACTTCAGGATACATCCACCAAGAAGGTATGGATTCTCTTTTTGTTCAAAGTGTGAATATTACAACAACCTCACTCCATTCATATCACTCTCTCATCCTCTACGGGCATACATGAACTTATAATAATCTACACAAGAAACTCATTTATTGAATGCAATCATATCCAAATCTAACTTAGTCTCATTAGTTACAAAAAACACTAAATTATAAGATCTAATATCCTAATCCTCAAGGAATTCGTTGTCACCAAATTCCAACAATCTCCACCTTGGCAACAGTTAACCTGATGCCTTGATCCTTCTACTATTCATCGCCTTTCCTGCAAGACAAGAGAAGCCAAGCACCATCGTAGCTTCTCTAAAAGTACTATTTTTGTGAACATTTCTGCGCAGTTCTCTTTTGTATGAACTTTTTCAAGAGAGACTCCATGTTCATCGATGACATGTCTTACAAAATGGTACTTGATAGGAATATGTTTTGATTTACTGTGCTAGGCTAGATTCTTAGCCAAGTGAATAACACTTTTACTATCACAAAGTAACTTTACTTTGTCCTGCATCCTTCCAAACTCACCAAACAAACCTTTCAACCAAACTACCTCTTTGAAAGCATGTGAGGAAGCTATGTATTCTGCTTCTGTAGTGGATAAAGAAACAATGTTCAATAGCTTTGACATCCAACTAATAGATCCACCTACAAGAGTAAAGACATACCCTGAAGTCAACCTTCTCTTGTCCAAATCACCTACAAAATCAGAATCAACATATCCATAGACTAATTCACAACCACAGTTATAAGTGATACAATAATCACTTGTGCCTCTCAAATACCAAAGCACCCATTTCACTGTTGCTTAGTGCTCTTTACCTGGATTTTCCATATGCCTGCTGACAACCCCAACTGCATGTGAAATGTATGGCCCTGTACTAACCATCGCATACACTAGACTTCCTACTGCATATGCATATGGTATTTGAGCCATGTATTCATTTTCTTCTTTTGTACTAGGAGATAAACTTGAAGAAAGCTTAAAATGGGAAGCCAGAGGGACTAAAACTAGTTTCACATTGTTCATACCAAACCTCGAAAGTATATTCTCAACATACTTCTGTTGTGAAAACCAAAGCTTACCATTCCTCTTGTCTCTGAATATCTCCATGCACAAAATCTACTTTGTTGCTCCTAGATCTTTCATATCGAATGTCCTAGCCATCTGATCCTTTAACCTGTTGATCTCAATTATGATTTTTCTTTCTAAAAGCGTATCGTCAACATACAATAATAATATAGTGAATATTCCATTATTCAATTTCTTAAATTAGACACAATGATCATACTCACTCCTTGTATAATTATGTCTCACAATGAAAGACTCAAATTTCTTATACCATTTTCTGCGCGACTGCCTCAAACCATACAACGATTTTTGGAGACTACAAACAAATTTCTTGTTGCGATTCTGAATGAACCCTTCAAGTTGTTCTATGTAAATCTCCTCATCCAAATCAAACTAGTTTCACATTGTTCATACCAAACCTCGAAAGTATATTCTCAACATACTTCTGTTGTGAAAACCAAAGCTTACCATTCCTCTTGTCTTTGAATATCTCCATGCCCAAAATCTGCTTTGTTGCTCCTAGATCTTTCATATCGAACGTCCTAGCCATCTGGTCCTTTAACCTGTTGATCTCAATTATGCTTTTTCTTTCTAAAATCATATCGTCAAAATAGAATAATAAGATAATGAATATGCCATTATTCAATTTCTTAAAGTAGACACAATGATCATACTCACTCCTTGTATAATTATGTCTCATCTTGAAAGGCTCAAATTTCTTATACCATTTTCTGGGCGATTGCCTCAAACCATACAATAATTTCTGGAGATTGCAAACAAATTTCTTGTTGTGATTCTGAATGAACCCTTCAAGTTGTTCCATGTAAATCTCCTCATCCAAATCTCCATGTAAGAAAGAAGTCTTAACATCTAGCTCCTCCAACTCCAAATCAAGTAATGAAACCAATGCTAACACACTTCGAATTGAAAAAATCTGAACAACTCATGAAAAAATCTCATGAAAGTCAATACCTTCTTTCTGAGAATATCCTTTCACAACCAGCCTTTCTTTGTACCTTTCTACCTTATCATCAACACCCTTCTTCAGCTTGTAAACCCACTTGCAACCTACAGTTTTCCTGTTTCTTGGAAGTTCTACCAGGTCCCATGTAGCATTATTTGATAAAGCATTCATTTCATCCTTCATTGCTTCTTTCCATTTATCATTGTTAGAACCCTTCACAGCTTCCTGATATAACGAAGGTTGATCATCATTATTAGTTAAAGAAACCGACGAAAAAAAATCATCATACCTTCTTGGAGGATTTATGACCCGCATAGACCTCCTTAGTGAAGTTTGTGGCTCATCCACATTATGTTGATTGTTATCATCAACAGTGTCTTCCTCTATAGGAAGCTCTTCATGAACATGTTCAAAAAATTGTTCATGTTCACTTTCATCTGTATTTGAACTCGTTTAAAACTGAATTTGTTGATACTTAGGTACTTCTTCTTGTTTCATTTGAACATCTACATCTGATTTGATGAGAGATGATTCATCAAATATTACATCTTTGTTAATGGTGTTCTTGTGGTCAGTAGGATCCCACAAGTTGTACCCCTTAATACCATCACCATTTCCAACAAAGATAAGCCTTTATTTATTTATTTTGAATCTAGTTTAGAACACTGAGCTTTTAGAATTAGAGCATATGCTTCACAACCAAAAACTTTAAGATTAGAATAATTACAAGGGTGAAATTTCCATACCTCTTCAAGAATTTTGCACTCTATTGTTGTTGATGGTGATCGATTCACGAGATAACAAGATGTATCTACTGCTTCTGCCCATAGTTCCTGCTGTAAGTTGGCGTTACTTCGCATACTCCTTGCTCTCTCTACAAAATACTCGTTCATGCCTTCAACAACTCTGTTTTTCTTCAATCCTTGTTCTCTCAAACGGCCCAACTATTGATTCCAGAGTCGAACAAAATCAATGTCATTCTCAGATACCGTTGTTGCATTATCTGACTCTGTTCTTCATTCTAACAGAAACAAGTTGCCAGCCTACTTCACTTTCATAATGAGTAGGATTCCTTTGTAGACTTTCATAACTCCACTTTGAACAATACTCTTATATCCTCCAGTGTCTAAGACTCCCAAACAAATTAGGTTCTTCCTAAGATCAGGTACATGTTTCACATCAGTTAGTATTTTAACAGTTCCCTCAAACATCTTAATTCGAATGCTACTAAGTCCCACAACTTTACACGAGATATCATATCCCATGTAAACTATTCCATCATCTATAGACTGGTAACTAACAAACCAGTGTCTATGAAGACACATGTGATTTGAAGCACCATAATCTCATAACCATTGTTTATCATGACGTGAACCAATACTAATTGATAAAAATTCATCAGTCATACTTGAACCTGTTGCTAAACCTATTTCAGTTGCATTCGCTTCCCTTATTTCTTTTGGTGGGTCTTCTTTGGAGCCTTGTTTTCGCTTCCAACAATCCTTCTTCAGGTGTCAAGATTTGCCACAAAACCATCACTTAAGCTTTCTCTTCTTGCCCTTCGACTTTGACCGAGAGAAATCCCTTTGACCCTGTCGTCTTTCTTTAGGTCTGCCTCTGACCATCATCATCTGAGATGTAGAGGTTTTTGAATTGGTTTTCTTCCTTGTTTCCTCAGACAGTAGTGCTCCAACAATAACATCAAAATCAATACTTTATGTTGTGCTGAAACTAATAGAGGTAACAAAGTGATCCCATGACACAAGTAAAGAACACAATAATGTAATTGCCTTCCTTCAGAATCAAATTTTACTCCCATGCTAGTCAACTAAGCTAAGAGAGTATTAAAAGTATTTAAATGATCAACTATTTTCATACCTTTCTTCATGTGCAAACTGTACAATGGGTTTAGAGGAAGATTGTGTTCGTCAAGGATTTTGTTATATACAAGCTTTCCAACTTTGACCAGAAACTGATTGTTGTCTTCTCTGCAACAATGCTGAACAAAACATCATCAACCAAACACATGCATATGTCATTTCTCTCGCATCGATATCATCCGAGTCTTCATATGTTATGGTCGCAGGTTGCTTTGATATTCCCAAAAACGCCTTCACCATGCCTTAGATCGTGCATTTTAACCTTCCAGATCTTGAAATTCTTCTTTCCATTGAACTTCTTGATTTTGAACTTGGCACATTGAGTTTTTGCAAGTATTTGTTTTTCTCTGCCTTTGTTGTTTCAATATCCAAATCAAGTACTAAAATATGATTTTAGGGGTTGACTCATGGATATTAGGGTTAAAGGGATTGGACGTCATTTTACAACGGGCACCATATTCAATTTGCAATTTATATCTTACATCAATGTGCTTTCACACTAAATGATGCAAAGACATAAACTAAAACACACTCCCCTACCCACTACATCCTCATTAACAATCTGGTACAACGATTAAAACAATACAAGAGGGGCAAGTGACTGTGAATGATTGTACCCGGAGTCGTAGGAGGTGGCAGACAGTTTCTACAGGGTGCAATAGTGCCCATTGAACAACAGGGCTCCCACAAGGAAGAGGGAGATTGACGCTCCCACAAAGCGGATAGCCCAACGCTTACTCAAAACGACGACACTCCTTCAAGCCACGCACCGAATTCTGAACGACGGTCCTCCTCCACGGTTTTGGCAGTGCGGATGGCATTGCTCCTCCTCTGATTGATGACCCTCTCTCTCAATTCGGGATCTTGCACTATGGATCTGGCCTCACGGATCTCAAACGCAGCTGTGATACCATTTGTTAACTCTAGCTACCAAATAAAATCTAGTATGCAACGGAAACAATTCAAAATAAATAGATCAAACAATAAAACACGAAGGTTACGTGGTTCGCCCAACTTCGGGCTACGTCCACCAAGCAGGTATCGATTCTCTTATTGTTCAAAGCCTGAAGATTACAAGAGGCTCACTCCAGTCATCTCACTCTC
>ML803453.1:410008-428379 GCA_009831015.1 Picea engelmannii | reverse complement strand
ATTAGGTGAATTTCATGATCATGATTTCGAGTGGGTGGAAGACCTTTGGGAATATCTTCAAATACTTTGGAATGCTTATCAATGATCCCTTGGAGATCTTGAGGAATAGATGGCTTAGATGTTTGAACATCTAGTGAGCATAGCTGTGCAATAACACCTTGATGTCGCTTTTTCAATAATTTTTTCATGCCATTAGAGCTCATCACCTTACCGGATTTCCCTTTGATACCTCTTAACTCAATTTCTTTTCCTTCCAATGAAAATTTCGTCAAAAGTTATTGAAAATTAAAAGTCACTGTTCCTAATGATTGTAACCATTGGATTCCTAGTACAACATCAACACCACCCATGGGTATAGCAATCATTGGACTATTCATTACATATTCCCCCATAGTAGTATTGATCTTATTTCATTTTCCTGAGAAATTGATATTTCCTCCATCTACAATTATTACTTGAAACTCTAGCGCTGGATATATAAGGAAATTGAGAGCTTTGGCTAATTTATAGTGAATGAAATTATGAGTACTATCAGAATCAATTAGGACTATTACCTTTTTGCTTTTGATGTATTCTTCGAGCTTGAGGGTTTGAGGAGTGCTAATTCCAGCCAATGCATTACACGATATAGTGGGAGTCAACTCTTCAGATGAAATTGCTTCTACTTTTTCATCTTGAGATGGTTCTTCTTCTTCTTCTTCTTACTCTTCACAATCTACGTAGAATAATTTCTTCTCACCACACTTATGTCCCTTACTGTACTTTCTATCAAAATTAAAGCATAAACCTTTTTCTTTTCTTTCCTCCAATTGTTGAGGTGTCAACCTTGTAGGTTGAGGTGTTTTAGAAGAAGGAGCATTGTTCTCTCTATAGATGTTGGGATTGGTCCTTCTAGTAGCCATAGCCATATTTTTACTTTCAACATTTCCTTCCACCTTAAATACATTCTCCAATGATTTGGGTTCCGAAAGGAAAAATTCATGTTGAATGTTATCCTTTCAAATTTCTATGAATACATCAATCAAGTGCTCATATTGAATATATGTTACCTTTATATTCAATCTTTGGAAGTTCTCAATGTGCTCTGTAACTGAACCCTTTTGCTTCAGATTTATCAATTGGTGTTACACATTATTTAAGTCATCCCTATGACCATTAATGATGTAAACCTATATGTTTTCTTTGGAGAAGTCAGTGGCTTGAGTTCCTGAAGAAGGAAGGGAGAAGAACTTTTCTTGAGAAAAGAAGTTGCATTTTCCTTTGTAAAAACCCTATAAAAAAGGAAGTTTGCAGGCCGCATTATAGCTAGGGTGTGAGAATGCCTGATTCTCGTAGTCTGCATCATAGCTAGGTCATGAGGAGGTCACATTCTGTTCCATAGGCGGGGTGCGAGAATGCTTACACGTGGGAAAAATGAGTGTTTTCTTGAATCTTCTAGAAGGAGAAACTTCCATGGTGAGGTGGCATCCAAATGGTTTGGATCTTACATGCTTTCATGATTTAGTGGGATCATCCTAACCTCCTCACCTTATCCTCTTCAGCTTATAAAAGGAGATGAGCTCTCATGGAGAAGGGATAAGTTGTTTTTGGCTTGGGATTGTTAGCTTGGTTAGAGTAGCTTTGAGATTTGCTTTGTCAAGATAGATTGTGAGTAGCTATCAGATCAATGGTCTCAAAATCCTTGGAGAAGGAAGTGTGTGGGGAACAAAGGATAGTTGGAAGGGACCTTACGACATCAAGGCCATGGTTGTAATCTCTCTTTCATCATTATATGAGCGTTGGAACGAAGCTAGGATGGAAATAGTGAGAGGAAGCGACATTTAAATGGTATGTCACCTATCCCTCTTTAGTTAGTAAATTCAATATTTAAAACTTAAAGAAAGCATCATGTTCTTGTGTGTTTTGTTCTAGATCTAGGTGGATCTAGGGAGATCAATTAGTGTCTGCACCTATCGATTTATTCGATAACAATTGGCTAAAGAAGGTATTGCTCCTTGTATCCTCATAGTGTTCTATCATTTCTTCCGTGAAAATTGTCCAAGTGACGAGTGATTTGTGAGAACAAAGCCATTGATACGATACAAATTGATTGGGTTCTAAATATAACAAAGCAATTTGTACCTTTTGTGTATGTGGCACATTATGTAGATCAAAGAGTTGCTCCATCTGAAGTATCCATGTGATTGGGTCCTTGCCATCAAACTTCCTCATATCAATCTTAGGAATGTGGTTGGTCTTCAACCCAAAGTTGGAATTTCTCCATTCTTGATTCACCTTTCTTTTGTCCTCATCATGAATTTCATGGGATACATTTTCACTTTCAGATGTCCTCTCTATTATGAAAATTTTCAATCCTTCCATGATCTCCCCTTTTAAACCCTCCATCATCTCTTCTAGTTCATCTTTTGTTACTGTCTTCTTTGGTAAATCATTTATGTCCCTATGCATTTCTTCACCTTCATCAAGAGTCCATGTAGGATTATCTGGAGGATTATTTTGTGTAGAAATTCCCTTTTTGGGTGGCATGTTGGCCAGGTATCACTTTGAACCTTGATTTTGAGGTGGTTCTGCTAGACAATATTTCTTCTGCTATATCTCCAAATTTTCAGCCATTCCGGCTATCCAAATTTACTTTTTGTAGTTTTCTGATATTTGTTCTCTACAATGCCACAGGTCTTATCAAAATTGGATGTGTCAAGTGGAATTTATGGTAACTTCCCCACAATTTGTTGTTTTTTTTCCTTTTCGGGATATGCCACTTGTATAGAATGCCTCGCACAAAATGATTGATATAAAATTATGAAGCTCATACCAGAAATACTACAGACTGTCCACTATCCAATGCAACTAGTCTCACTCAATTTGCATAATCTAGGAAGAAGTTATGATTGTTTTACCTAAAACACCTTCTTGAGACTAGTCAATAGGACTAGTTAGATACCCTATCTTCCATAGGGTTTATCTACAAATTTATGATGACCCAGAAGCTGAAATTGCTACCAACGATACCTTGCTAATTTTTGAGAATATACCCTGGAGTTCACGGTCTGAAACATTACAAAAAATATTTTATAGAGAAAATTTCGCAATGACTCAATTCAGGATGATTCCAGAACCCTATTTTACAAAGGTTGTATCTCCGAAAGTATAATTCCTCAGGAGATTTATTTTTAACCAAACGTACTTGGATCCATCTACTAAATATCTTCCAAGCCGTTCCTCTTGAATGATTGTAGAAAACACGGTATAGCGAAAATTCCACGGTGTCTCAGATGTAGCAGTGAAACCCCAAGACCTTGAGCTCCGATACCATATGTTAAGAACCAAATATCAATATAGCATAGAAAAACCTCAGAATAAGTACTCAACCCCTTGAAGAAGAGATAATTTCACATAATAAGCCTCTTCGAGGGGGCAACCTCCTTTTACCGCACACAAATGTTCAAGTACAAGATGATTCCAAATGAAAATGTTTCCTTGGTATATATAGGAGACTAGGAGGTATAATTACAACTAATGGAATAAATCCAACATAAATAAAATAGCACTACTAATGTAATATACCCCAATTAAGGTGTAATGAGCCAATATTTTAGCTTAACACCTTGGGCATGCCATGAAGATTTATCTTGGATTCAATAGTAACTATGCATATCCTGTGACTAGAATACACCAATAAGCATCCAAGAACTGCATATTTGAGGTTTTAGACCAGAACACACTAATAATTGGTAGGAGCATTCAAGAACTACAGATTTGAGTTGTATTCACTAGTAAATATTGCAAAAACTTCAACGTTCTGTTTGCGGCGTTATGGACAAAATTGGCTATACTGTCGAAAAATAGAGGAATTTTTTTTTCCACATTGCCTGATAACGTCGCTATTGCCACGTTGCCCTCTCTATTGCCATGTTGTCATCGCTCTTGCCACATTATCATCTCTCTTTCCACGTTTGCCACATAGTCGTCTCTCTTGCCACCTTTGTGACATAGTCGTCTCTCTTGCCACGTTTGTGAAGATAGTTGTCGTAGTTGTGACGTTGTGGAAACTAGGTTTCCCACCTCCAATGGTCACCTAGTATTTTGACCAAGTCAATTTTGATTTCGCCAATGATCGTCATAATTGCGACGTTATAAAATCTATAAACATGTTGCATTTTACGGATGTTACGACAAGTTTTCTATAATAACGACACTTCAAAAAGGGTTTGTGGGTCTTCTCGGCTAGAGTACAACTATTAAAAGACATTGTACTAGGGATCTTCTTATTTTTTTCTTATTTTCTGATCGGTCAAATTTTAAAGGAAACAACTATCAAAATATATTGTACTAGGGCTAGAGTATATGATGGACAATGGTGACCTCTTAATGGGGCCAACATTGAAATGTTTTAAAAATGTTTCTATATGACATCATACATCCTTGAGTATTGAAACCCTCCCATACCTTCAAGGCATGTGTCTAGTCTAACCATGTGAAGTTTTGATGCATACAGACACATATTGAAGAAATTTCAACGTTGGCCCCATTCACTACTCACTGTGTGGGTTCGGTGCATGTCATTTTTGGTGGTTGACTTGGAAGTTCCATGACATTTCAAGAGAGCCCCATCAAAGATTCTAGAGATGGAAACAATGACATTTGACAATGAGACGCCCATTATGAATGTTGTTGCAAACATGGACGATCTCAAATATTATGTGGTCGGGACATTATGCATGCTTGAGTCTTGAAACCCTCCCATATCGTCAAGGCATGTGTCTAGTCTAACCATGTCAAATTTTGATGCATACATGCACATATTGAAGAAATTTCAACGTTGTCCCCATTCACTAGTGCTCACTATGTGGGGTTGGTGCATGAAATTTGTGGTGGTTTAATTGGATGTTCCATGACATTTCAAGAGAGTTCCAACAAATATTCTACGGATGGAAACAATGACATTTGAAAAATATGAGACGCCCCATTATGAACGTTAATGCAGACATGGATGATCTCAAAGATTATTGGTTGGGGCATCAAACATCCTTGAGTCTTGAAACCCTCCCATACTGTCAAGGCATGTGTCTAGTATAACCATGTCAAATTTCGATGCATACAGACACATATTGAAGAAATTTCAACATTGGCCCCATTCAGTATTCACAATGCGGGATCGGTGCATGACATTTTTGGTGGTTGAATTGGAAGTTCCATGACATTTCAAGAGAGTTCCAAGAAATATTCTATTGATGGAAACAATGACATTTGAAAAATATGAGACGCCCCATTATGAACGTTTTTGCAAACATGGACGATCTCAAAGATTATGTGGCCGAGACATCATACATATTCCTTGAGTCTTGAAACCCTCCCATACCATCAAGGAATGTGTATAGTCTAACCATGTCGAATTTCGACGCATACATGCACAGTGAAGAAATTTCAATGTTGGCCCCATTCACTGCTCACTATGCAGGGTCGATGGAAGAAATTTCACTATGTCATTCACCTTCAAGGTAGGCCCCATTCACTATGCTCACTATGAGACATCCATTATATTGAACGTTGATGCAAACATGGATGATCTCAAATATTATGCGGGGACATCAAACATACTTAAGTATTGAAACCCTCCCATACCTTCAAGGCAACTATCTAGTTTAACCATGTCAAATTTTGAGCATATGGGCACAGATTGAAAACATTTCAACATTGTCCCCATTCACTACTCACTGTGTCGAGTGAGTGGACGAAATTTGTGATGGGTGTATTTGAATTTCTATGACAAATTTCAAGATAGTTCTGACAATGATTCTATAGAAGGGAATGACGAATGATGACAATGAGAGGTGTAGCATGATGAACGTTGATGCAAATGTGGATGATCTCAAATATTATTTGGGGACATCATACATCCTTGAGTATTGAAACCCTCCCATGCCATCAAGCCATGTGTCTAGTCTAACCATGTCGAATTTCGACCCTAACATTCAGAGTTTGAAGAAATTTCAACGTTGTCCCCATTCACTGCTCACTATTCGGAGTCCGTCCAAGATGAAATTTGTGGTGGGTCAATGACAACAGTAATAAAAATGATGAGATGATGAAATTGTGCTCATAAGAATCTGTGAGTGAAGATGATGTATTTATGACATCGTTCTCACCAACATATGTCCACTTAGTTGCAATGAAACATCTTTGATATTCTCCAACATTAAAGAAATCCCCACATCAATAGGGAGTTTAAACATTTAAAATAAGTGTGAGTCATTCATGCATTCTCCTATCTCATGGAAATTCTCTTGTGATCATTCTCACCATTATTCACATAACCCCAACACTATATTCCCCTTAGTTACTGAATAATCCAAATTTAGAAATGACCACTGATGGCACTGAAAAGGAAGGATATACTTGAGGGATTGTTGAGTAGAGAAAGGAAACATTTTCCCTTGTGTTGTGTATGAAATGGAAGAGATATTTCCCTTTATAATCAAAGATCACTCACAGACACACTCTATATATCATCTCATCTCGTCTTCATTTCGTTTTAATTTTCTGATCGGTCTTCATGTTGTGTTGTGTACTAGGGCTAGAGTACATGATGGACAACAATGACCTGTGAATGGGGCCAATGTAGAAATTTTTTCAAAATGTTTTTGTATGACATAATCATAATTTTTTTTTTGAAGACGTGAAAAAATTTGCAAAGAGGTTGAAATTTGATTCGATTAAAAGTTCGATTCAGGTTGATTAAAGTTGTCTAATTTGATGAATGTAATCTGTTGTCTTTCTCATATGGAAAATTTTACCCAAAAGTAACCATGGGGCTTTTGTTGTGAATAAATTATTTGGTTATGCTTTTTATATCTTTCTCATATGGAAAATCTTACCCAAAAGTAACCATGGGGCTTTTGTTGTGGATAAATCATTTACTTAGGGTTTACATGGCTAGAAAATGAATAGAGGGATTAACTTTAGAACTCGAAGTTTTATGCACTGTTTGCTTGAAGTGGGAGAAAAACAAGATAAATGGGTCATAAGACTATGAAGGAGTTGCATATGCTTTAGACTAACCCTCTTTTTCCAAAATATCTATTGTCATTTGTAATTTAAGTTTGTAGATGTCGGCTCATTGAAGTAGGGCAGTAATATGAAGACTCTTCATTGGAATTTTGACACATAATGATCATTTTAAACGTTGAAAGAAGATATTTTCCATGGATCATGCTTGTCGTTGTTGACTCACAACACGTTAAGTAGGGCAGAAATCTGAAGACTCTTCATTGGACTTTTGACACATAATGGGCATTTCAAAAGTTGAAATAACCTCTTTTCCATGTATCAATGCTTGCCCTTCTTGACTCGCAACACCTTTTGAAATTGTTTCAAATGTTTCAAAATAATCCATAGGTGTTGCTTTTAATCAGGGAGGACATTCAATGACATATCATTCATAGACCTTGTTCCAAGCCACGTTCAACTAAAACACTTATGATAAGGAAACATTTGTGATAACGGATTTTATTTGTTGGTTGAAGCACTCAAGCAATGACAACACTTATCAGAGGCATTTTGGTGTGCATAAAACTTTGATGCTCCTACAAAGGAACTTATTTTTCTCTTCCACTGAGAAACGAGTGTAAGACTATGTTAGGAGGTGTTTACATAGTAGTCAAAACAAATATTCAAATAGACAGCTTGCGTTGTGTTGTTCCTCAGGTTGTTCCTAGCTATGGAACAATGCCAAGGAAATCTATGGAGGCTTTGAAAAGCCTCCCCCGCTTTAGACCTCAAATTGGCTCTTGGGCCAGAGGGTAACTCTTGAATAATTTCAGTGTTGACTACCCATTGTCACTGCTAGTAGTAGCATTAATCTATAATATTTAATTTCCATATTTCTATGATTGATAGGTTAAATGAGATGGGGGAATAAGACAAAAACAAGCCATTACATTCAAATCCTCGGATTAGGGCCTTTACCATTGGCCCATATTTATCCCACATTGAAGGCACATAATATTGATTGGATGGAAGATGCAGAAGAAATTTAAAGGAAAACATATGTCTTAACACTCAATGAGAACACAAGCAGCTGAACGTCACTCAACTGGTAGAGAATGGCTTTATGATATTGTGGAAATGAGTGAATCTGCCAAAGCATGATTTTTCTGAATATCAAACAGATTGAAATCGCTCGAATCGTCTTCGTTATGAAGTAGAGGAAATTCCTTCTAGGTCTCTGGATGCTTTGAAACATTCCTTGCAAAGTTGGAAACCTTGTTTATATTCCAACGACAAACTTTTATTCCTTGAATGTACTTGACTCCTCTCGAAATAACCTTTAGAGATTCCATGCACAGTTTTGTTGGAAAAAAACATGAATATATCCGTCTTCACACTTAACTCCATCTTCACACTGAATGAGAAAATGATCAGGTGCACGTCACTCAACTGGTAGAGATTCTTGGCATATGTCAAGTGCACTATATCTATCAAGTGCAAGCCAAAACTTTCAGTGATTATAGAAAACACGGTCTAATGTTCTCGAGAGTTAGCAGTGTTTGTGGCTACATTAAAAGACACACTTTAAGCAAGGTGTTGATCACTCTTTTCACAACCTAATAGAAGTGAAAATACCAAACCACTGCAAAGATTCCTTATTTGGATGCCTATTTTCATATTTGAGTCTATGTATGGTTTGTGCTTCACACATTTTAAATATTTATGAATCCCATCTAATAGAAATGCCAGGATATCTTGTGAGTCATGCTGATTGTGGCCACTAAACTTTAGTGTCAAATTAGTAAATGTTGCTTTTAATAGAACAAGGTGTTATTAATGTTCTTCCTGGAGGCCATAGTTTCCTTAATGGACCACAAATGCCAACACACACTCTCCATTCATGCCCAAATTCCTGTAAGAAACATCCGAGTTTCTCAGTTGAAAAATATATCTCTTGAATGTGTAATTGAAAGTTGTTGCTCGTTGATATCTATTAGAGCTCCCCGAGGGGTCTAGATAGTGAAAAAAATCTGGTAATTAGTATAAATTGTACGGGATCTTCCCATACAATTTACATTTACTACACATTACTGTAAAAAAAGTGTAGAACCATGCATGATTAATGGTGAATTGACACTCATATTGGCCTTAACAGATTTCTCCTTAATATCGTCCCCATAAAATCATAAAGAGAATCGATGGAAACATGTTTCGTCATCCAAATTTCATGACTGAACCTTCATTTTGCCTCGATTTTTTGGAATGGAGATTTCTTGGTAAGTAATTCGCCTAGAGTTTTTTAAACTAGTGTGTTTTTCTAACTATTTCGCTTGCATTTTTTGAAATCAGGGTTTTATGGAAATGTTTTTGCCCATGGATTTCCTTGAGAGATTTATAGGATTTCTCCCATAGATTTATTTCAGGGTTTTATGGGACTTACTTTGCCCATGGAATTTGGATGTTTTTTTGGACTATTTCTCCTACATTTTGTTCATTTTTCATTTTCTCAAATAGGGGCTTTATGGCAACAAATTCACCAATGGATTTCCTTCAGAGTTCAGAGTTTTATAGGAACGATTTCACCCATCAATTTCCACATGGATTTTTGATTTCACCCATAGATTTCCTTTAGGGTTTTATGGGATTGATTTTTCCCATGAAATTTGGATTTCTTTGGACTTTGAAAGTTTTATGGACACACTTCTCTATAGGATCTCTAAAATTGGTGAGTTGCAGAGGGTTTATAGAGATTGCTCCCTAAAAGTAACTCAAGAGGGATGATTTCTCCCTAGTTAGCCCACTCCTTTACATAAATATAGAGAATTTACATGATTTACATAAATATAGAGATTTTACATGTAATGGTTACAAGTTTAAACCTAAAGGTCATGAATTTAAACCCAGATGATGAAAACTCTATCGATTATTAACAATGTTTCTAGATCATAAAAACTCCATATACATATATAAAAAACCAATATACTCTTCCATATTTTATTTTAATTTCAAATTCGTTGATTTATATATTTTTCCAGCTCGTGGAGAGATTTGAATTTCTTCTACCATAAATAGCTTCTGGATCTTCCTGTAAAAAAAAAATCGACCTTTGTTTACCCCTTTTCAAATATTCCTTTCAAGTTTTGTGAAAATAAACACCAAGTTTCAAATCTCGTGGGGAGATTGGAATGTGGGGATCTAGTCAATGGATCATCAAATGGATGTGGATGGCCTGAGCCTCATAGACGTATCAATAGAAGATGATATCCTCTTATCATCCCCTTCTTTAAAGTTGTATAATGACACGGATCGAACTCTTGGCTTCCATTCCTCGCCAACAACCACAGTTCCATTCCAACAAAGTTCCCTTGACTCTACCCACCATCGCATATCTCCGTCGGGTGGCTTTTCACATCATTTGTTTATTACCCATTTTCATAGAATGCTCGTTCTGTCCACTGGGAAACTTGCTCGTGAATATGTGACACTATACAAAACCATTATTAGATACATTCCATTCAAAAATTCTCACCATGCTTTCCAGTAAGGACATTGAAAATACTTCAAAGGGATTTTATTTTTCTATATGTTTTTTGGTTTGAATTTTTGTTATCTGTTTAGGATTTAAAAATTTTAGCGTTTTGGGAATTTTAAGCTTCAAGGATTTTAGGGTTATCATGATTTTCGGTGGCAGAGACCTGTCCCTGGTAGCAATCAGATAACCTATTCTAGGAACTCCTTCGTTTCAGTAGCAATCAAATGTTCTATTCTGGGAAACTTGCAAAGGCGAGAACTCTAACAGAAAAGCAGATTGTTAATACAACATTAAATAATGCCCAAAACAACATAGGGAAGGACCATTATTTTACATTGATTATCTGTGTGATTCAGACACAAATTAGATCATATTAAACACAACAATATTCTTAACAAAAAAAAACAATTTAAGAAAGAGGAATAAACAATTTACTCAACAGAGGAGTACTATACATAGTTTAGGTAAATAAGTCTACAGTTTAACATGTGCCCTAATTCTGGTATCAAGATTACGATCTCTTTACTAATATGCACTTTATTATGAAAACGACCTTCCTCTTATCCTATTATTGTCTTCTCCTTTATATTTTCAGGGAACAAAATCCCCCCCTCCCCTCCCCCCCAAACCAAAAATCTCAAAACAGAAAACAAAAGGGAAAACTAATCGAAACTGAAATTTCAAAACTGTTACATTCCAAAACTACTACATTCGAAAATTACTTTTGATGACTCCATTTTCCAATGTGGCCTCAATGCCACATGGCTATAACATGTAGACAGATCAAGAAGCCTCATGCTAGAGTCTGTTAAATACAAATATGAGCAAATCTGTCTAAATTATAATTTTTTCAAAGACAATACTGAAAAGCAAGATTTTGTGGGATTTTCATTGGCACACATTGGTTTCTAGAGTGGCTCTGATATGGATGAAATAAAGTGTGCCTACTTGGCATGTATGAAAAAAGAGTTTGTCATGTATGCCTACAGTTGGTGTATTTTTTTGTTCAGGCTACATTTGTTCTTGCCTTTCGGAGGTGCTCACGTGTGCGGCGTGGAGCTTCCCATATATTTCAAATATAGGTAACCTACGTTAACTCTAGCCACCAATTCAAAACTAGTATGCAACGAAAATACTTCAAAATAAATATATCGAACACGAAAACATAAAGGTTACATGGTTCCCCCAACTTTAGGCTACGTCCACCAAGAAGGTATGGATTCTCTTATTGTTCAAAGTGTGAATATTACAACAGCCTCACTCCATTCATATCACTCTCTCATCCTCTATGGGCATACATGAACTTATAATAATCTACACAAGAAACTGATTTATTGAATGCAATCATATCCAAATCTAACTTAGTCTCATTAGTTACAAAAAACACTGAATTATAAGATCTAAAATCCTAATCCTCGAGGAATTCGTTGTCACCAAATTCCAACAATATCCACCTTGGCGACAGTTAACCTAATACCTTGATCCTTCTACTGTTCATCACCTTTTCTGCAATACAAGAGAAGCCAAGCACCATCGTAGCTTCTCTAAAAGTACTATTTTTGTGAACATATCTGCGCAGTTCTCTTTTGTATGAAATTTTTTAAGAGAGACTCCATGTTCATCGATGACATGTCTTACAAAATGGTACTTGATAGGAATATGTTTTGATTTACTATGCTAGGCTAGATTCTTAGCCAAGTGAATAGAACTTTTACTATCACAAAGTAACTTTCCTTTGTCCTGCATCCTTCCAAACTCACCAAACAAACCTTTCAACCAAACTACCTCTTTGAAAGCATGTGAAGAAGCTACATGTAATTTGCTTCTGTAGTGGATAAAGAAACAATGTTCTGTAGCTTTGACATCCAACTAATAGATCCACCTGCAAGAGTAAAGACGTACCCTGAAGTCAACCTTTTCTTGTCCAAATCACCTACAAAATTAGAATCAGCATATCCATAGATTAATTCACAACCACAGTTATAAGTGATACAATAATCATTTGTGCCTCTCAAATACCGAAGCACCCATTTCACCATTGCCTCTAGTGCTCTTTACCTGGATTTTCCATATACTTGCTGACAACCCCAACTGCATGTGAAATGTATGGCCATGTACTAACCATCGCATACATTAGACTTCCTACTGCATCTACATATGGTATTCGAGACATATATTCATTTTCTTCTTTTGTACTAGGAGATAAACTTGAAGAAAGCTTAAAATGGGAAGCCAAAGGGACTAAAACTAGTTTCACATTGTTCATACCAAACCTTGAAAGTATATTCTCAACATACTTCTATTGTGAAAACCAAAGCTTACCATTCCTCTTGTCTCTGAATATCTCCATGCCCAAAATATGCTTTGTTGCTCCTAGATCTTTCATATCGAACGTCCTAGCCATCTGATCCTTTACCCTGTTGATCTCAATTATGATTTTTCTTGCTAAAAGTATATCGTCAACATACAATAATAAGCTAATGAATATTCCATTATTCAATTTCTTAAAGTAAACACAATGATCATACTCACTCCTTCTATAATTTTGTCTCACCATGAAAGACTCAAATTTCTTATACCATTTTCTGGGCGACTGCCTCAAACCATACAATGATTTCTGGAGACTGCAAACAAATTTCTTGTTGTGATTATGAATGAACCCTTCAAGTTCTTCCATGTAAATCTCCTCATCCAAATCTCCATGTAAGAAAGAAGTCTTAACATCTAGCTTCTCCAACTCCAAATCAAGTAATACAACCAATGATAACACACTTGGAATTGAAACAATCTGAACAACTCATGAAAAAATCTCATGAAAGTCAATACCTTCTTTATGAGAATATCCTTTCACAACCATCCTTTCTTTGCACCTTTCTACCTTATCATCAACACCCTTCTTCAGCTTGTAAACCCACTTGCAACCTACATTTTTCCTGTTTCTTGGAAGTTCTACCAGGTCCCATGTAGCATTATTTGCTAAAACATTCATTTCATCCTTCATTGCTTCTTTCCATTTATCACTGTTAGAACCCTTCACAGCTTCCTGATATAATGAAGGTTGATCATCATTATTAGTTAAAGAAACTGATGAAACAAAATCACCATACCTTCTTGGAGGATTTATGACCCGCATAGACCTCCTTAGGGAAGTTTGTGGATGATCCACATTATGTTGATTGTTATCATCAACCATGTCTTCCTCTGTAGGAAGCTCTTCATGAACATGTTCAAAAAATTGTTCATGTTCACTTTCATCTGTATTTGAACTCGTTTAAAACTGAATTTGTTGATACTTAGGTACTTCTTCTTGTTTCATTTGAACATCTACATCTAATTTAATGAGAGATGATTCATCAAATATTACATCTCTGTTAATGGTGTTCTTGTGGTTAGTAGGATCCCACAACTTGTAACCCTTAATACCATCACCATTTCCAACAAAGATAAGCCTTTTATTTATTTATTTTGGATGTAGTTTAGAACGGTGTTTTTTTAGAATTAGAGCATATGCTTCATAACCAAAAACTTTAAGATTAGAATAGTTAGAAGGATGGAATTCCCATACCTCTTTAGGAATTTTCCACTCTATTGTTGTTGATGGTGATCGATTCACGAGATAACAAGCTCTATTTACTGCTTTTTCCCACAGTTCCTGCTGCAAGTTGGCATTACTTCGCATACTCCTTGCTCTCTCTACAAAATTCTCGTTCATGCCTTCAACAACTCCGTTTTTATTCAATTCTTGTTCTCTCATATGGCCCAACTATTGATTCCAGAGTCGAACAAAATCAATGTTGTTCTCAGATACCGTTGTCGCATTATCTGACTCTGTTCTTCATTCTAACATAAATAAGTTACCAACCTACTTCACTTTCATAACGAGTAGGATTCCTTTGTAGACTTTCATAACTCCACCTTGAACAATACTCTTATATCCTCGAGTGTGTAAGACTCTCGAACAAATTAGGTTCTTCCTAAGATCAGGTACATGTCTCACATTAGTTAGTATTTTAACAATTCTCTCAAACATTTTAATTCGAATGCTACTAATTCCCACAACTTTACATGAGATATCATATCCCATGTAAACTATTCCATCATCTATAGACTGGTAAGTAACAAACCAGTGTCTATGAAGACACATGTGATTTGAAGCACCATAATCTAATAACCATTGTTTATCATCACGTGAACCAATACTAATTGATAAAACTTCATCAGTCATACTATAACCTGTTGCTTAACCTATTTTAGTTGCATTAGCTTCCCTTATTTCTTTTGGTGGGTCTTCTTTGGAGCCTTGTTTTTGCTTCCAACAATCCTTCTTCAGGTGTCGAGATTTGCCACAAAACCATCACTTAAGCTTTCTCTTCTTGCCCTTCGACTTTTACCGAGAGAAATCCCTTTGATCCTGTCATCTTTCTTTAGGTCTGCCTCTGACCATCATCGCCTCAAATGTAGAGTTTTTTGAATTAGTTTTCTTCCTTGTTTCCTCAGACAATAGTGCTCCAACAATAACATCAAACTGAATACTTTATGCTGTGCTGAAACTAATAGAGGTAACAAAGTGATCCCATGAAACAGGTAAAGAACACAATAATGTAATTGCCTTCCTTCATAATCGAAGTTTACTCCCATGCTAGTCAACTGAGCTAAGAGAGTATTGAAAGTATTTAATTGATCAACTATTTTCATACCTTTCTTCATGTGCAAACTATACAATGGGTTTTGAGGAAGATCGTGTTCGTCAAGGATTTCGTTATATATAGGCTTTCCAACTTTGACCAGAAACCGATTGTTTTCTTCTCCGCAACAATGCTGAACAAAACATCATCAACCAAACACATGTGTGTGTCAATGCTCTCGCATCAATCACATCCCAATCTTCATATGTTATGGTCGCAGGTTGCTTTGATTTTCCCAAAAGTGCCTTCACCATGTCTTGTTGCAGGAGGACATCGTGCATTTTAACCTTCCAGATCTTGAAATTCTTCTTGCCATTGAACTTCTTGATTTTGAACTTGGCACATCGAGTTTTTGCCAATCTTTATTTTTCTTTGCCTTTGTTGTTTCAATATCCAAATCAAGTACTAAAATATGATTTTAAGGGTTGAATCATGGATACTAGGGTTAAATGCCTTGGGTGTCATTTGACAACGGACACCATATTCAATTTGCAATTTATTACGGCGATAGGCATACACCTATTGACAATGGGCACAATTAATTACCTTTTAATCTTAAATCTTAATCTGATGGCTAGCAATTGAAGATGCTGGCATATACTATTCTTTTCTCTCTGCATTTCTCTGTCCTTCACAATTTATCATGGTATCAGAGCTACAGCAGTAAGCCTCTTCACACAGTCGGGAGAGAAACTCGATCCTCTCAGCGTAGAGCCTCACAGATCTTGAGAGCACGCGTCACAAACTTTTCACAAGGTTTGGAAAGCTGTTTGCAATACTCTTTAAAGATCGTCGTGAGAAGCTAGCGGAGGAAGCATAGATCGCAGAAGAAGAAACCTGCACAATTTTCTCAAAGAACCGTCAAAGATTGACGTAGAATAGCTGCAGAATGAAAGAAGTTTAAAGAACTTGAAGATTTCTCTTCAATTCATTAAAGATTCAAGCAGAAGGCTGAATCGTTTAAAGATTTTTGAAAATAACTCAAATCTGTCAAAGACTGTAGCAGATCATTCACAAATCTTTTCTTCCACAGGAGAAAATTCCGTTAAATTCGGGAAATATCGCGTCAAACACGCAAAGAACAACCATTAACACTGCAAGAGTCATCTTGCGATCAGATCTGAGGCGGGAAACCAGTCCAGAAGGGACGAGGAGAGCGTGGAAAAGGCGAAAGCATTTCAACCGTCAGATCTTGCGCAAAGGACCGACAGCCGTTGGATCAACAAGAAGGTGCACGACGGTTAGTCGTTCGGAGTGCACATGAGAATTTTTCACTTGAGAAATCTCGACGTCATCTTGACCGTCCGTCAAGAGACACGTGCCGAGATCCCATCCCATCGCACAATCGGGAATCGGGAGTTGGAGGAGCGAAAGAATCCTCTCTCCAAAAACTCCGATACGCGAAATCGAGAAATCCCGAAATCATCACAGCCGTCCATTTTAGAGGACAGGTGGTAGCAGATCAACGCATCGTCATATCGGCATTTCGGAGTTCGGGGTTTCAAGCTATCAAAGAAATTTGACATCGCAACTCGCGAAATCCTGATACGCGATATAGCGATACGATCTCCGCCGTCCGTTTGTCAGGACACGTGGCGAACATCGTAGCGCCTGTCGGCAAATCGACATTCGGGGTTCAAAGAAATTTGACATCGCAACTCGCGAAATCGCGATACGCGAAATCCCGATAAGATCTCAGCCGTCCATTTTGGCCAGACACGTGGCGGACATCGAGGCCACTATCGACATTCGGTGTTTCCACTTGACAGACACATTGTGTCAATGGAGCATCGCAAGTCACGATATCCCGAGGAGGCATCAGGACCGTCCATCTCTCTCGGATGCGTGGCACAAATCCGGCGACTCGGAAAAAGTCCCGAAGAGGAAAGCGCCATCGGCAAATCGGGATTCGGGAAATCGCGATCCTTGAGAACAAGAGATCGGGTTTCTTTCCAGTGAAATCCCCGACGCAAATCTAGTCGTCCATCTGTTAGGACACGTGGAGGTGATCAAAGCGATTCGGGAAAAATCTCGACCGAAGGAACCCTCCATTTGCGGGACCCAGCTGACGTCATCCAGTCAAATGAGTCAATCGGCGCATCGACGATTCACGAATCCTGGAGTCAAGAGGTCTGAAACATAACCTATCGCGAAATCGCGAGGAGTGATCACGACCGTCCATCTGTTGAGGATGCGTGTCGCAGATCGGAGCCATCGAGAAAAGTCCCGATAGGACAGCGCCATCGGTAAATCGGAGTTCGGGAAATCAAAGGGACAAAAGAACTTGACATCAGAAATCGCGAAATCCCGATTCGCGAAATCCCTATAAGATCAGGACCGTCCGATCCTCAGC
This sequence comes from Picea engelmannii, assembly GCA_009831015.1. Classification (NCBI taxonomy): domain Eukaryota; kingdom Viridiplantae; phylum Streptophyta; class Pinopsida; order Pinales; family Pinaceae; genus Picea; species Picea engelmannii. Next base: position 410,822 of record ML803453.1, on the reverse strand, counting down.
AGATCTGGACCGTTGAAAAGTTGAAAGGCTATTTTTCTCATTTCGACGATTGGTAAGCCAAAGAAACGGGAAAAGCCTGTAGCACCGTAACATTAAAGCGCGTGGTCACATTGCAAGGAGACCAAGGGCCATCTAAAGCCCGATAAGCTCCCATCGGCGAATCGACGATCTCTGAAATTGGAGGTAAATACGAATTTTTCCCTCTATTTTTTTCAGCTTTTTTTTTAAATGGCGTTGACCAGCAATCTCAGCCCGACTCAGGGTCCGATTCTTCTTGGTAAGAATTACGAATTGTGGTCTCTTCGAATGAGGTTGTTCCTGCAAGCACAAGAGTGTTGGGAACCAGTGGATCTTGGCTATGTGGAACCAGATCCAGTCGCCCTCACTGCCATGACAAATGTGCAGAGAATTGCTTAGACAACTCTGAGGACCAAAGAAAACAAAGAGAAATTCTGGATTCAAAATTCTGTGGATGATTCGATATTCTCGAAAATCACAGGCGCTGGTACTTCCAAATAGGCCTGGGACATCGTCAAAATTTCCTATCAAGGAAATGACAGGGTAAAAACTGTTAAACTGCAGTCCTTATGGACGCAATTCGAGACTCTTAGGATGACAGAGTCTGAAACTGTAGATCAGTTCATGACCAGAGTCATGGGGATCGTGAATTTGATCCGACTCATTGGTGAAACCATCACTGATCAACGAATTGTTGAGAAAATTCTCAGAAGTCTACCCAGGAAATTTGAAATGGTTGTAACAGCCATCCTTGAATCCAAGGATCTGTCAAGTTTCTCAACAGATGAACTAATTG
>ML803453.1:368615-402332 GCA_009831015.1 Picea engelmannii | reverse complement strand
AGTGTGTTTTGAATATGTACGAGATGGTTGTATAATATAGTATTTTGGATATGTATGAGACATTTGTTGTATAATATACTAAGATTTATAAAGTATATTTGTATTAGAGCATAGTATTTTAGTTAGTAATTATAAAAAATATTTTTAAATTTTTTTTTTTAAATTATTAATTTTTGTATTTATGTTGCACGAGAATGTGGATATGAGTGTTTGGAATGAGTAGTGTTTCCCCCAAATTATATATTAAAAAATATAAAAAAACGTTTTAGATTACAATGATATTTTATATTACAAGGTATTGTGATAATGATACATTTTAAATCTTATTTCAATAAAACTCAACATGAATTGAGAGGAATGTTAGTCCAGTATACTATTGCTCCTATTAGAAAATGAGAAACAAAATTGAAAATACACATATAAAATTTTAACATCTTTTTAAAATTAAACTTTACATATGTAAACTTCAAACATCTTTTTAAATTTGAAGCATTATTCTTGTTCTCATTGGAAAAAACTAAATAGTACTATTCTTGTAATATGAAAAATACAATAAAAGTCAATGATATGGTTGGTTGATAGAAGCAAGGAGTAAATGCTTGTCATGAATAGGGTATTGATTTATTCCACTTTCATGTTTATTGTGGGCTTGAAGGAAAATATACATGCATTAAATGTTTTTCATATCCACAACTATAAAGTCCTTATTAAGTTTTTTTACTTGAATAATTTTTAAAATAATATTTAGTGTAGATTAACCTTTGTTTTATTGTGATATTTTAAATAAATATAACAAAAATATTCAAAATAAATTATGTATGTGTAATAATATAATAAACATATTTACATTTTAATTTAATACAATTTTAATTTAAAGATCTCTATTTGAGAAAGTAGTCTCAAGCTCCACTTCTGAAGCTCTAGAAATAAAAAATGCCAATATGGATAACAATTCCCATACAACTATGCAAAATACATTTTGTAATTACATAATAATTTGTTAAATTTACATTAAATATCTTATATATTTATGTTTTCTTTGTTATTTTAATCTTCAATATGTTGTTTTGAATATATCATTCATTTTTTAAAATCATACTTCTTTCTTTTTAAAACTTTGAAAATAGTAGATGTTGCTGTGAATATAGCATTCATTTTTGAAAGCATACTTATTTTTAAAACTTTGAAAATCCTACTATTTTTCATATACAAGACATGCTTAGGTTGGTTTTTTTCAGGTTTCCTAGATTTATTGTATTCATAAACAAGTAAGTGATGGAAGGCAAATTTGAAAATAGAAAATACTACTGCCTTCAAGTTGCAAGTTTGAAAATAGAAAATACTATTGTCATCAAGTTACAAGAGGTCTCGAACTATGATAATACTCATGTATGATAAATTATGCAAGGATATCTTTATTCCACTAATGACCAAAATTGGTCAATAGGACTAGAAAGTACATCATGCCAAAATGTGCAATAAGGAAGAGCAAAAGTCATCTCCCTAAATTACAATCTCTTCTAAGGGAGAAGGGAGGAGGCAAGATCTAGGTCTCTTAAGAAACATAAAACATAAAATTTGAGGAAAATGGTGCAACTTTAGATAAGATTGTTAAAACTGCAATTCTTGGGCATTTTGGAAAACTCATGTCAAACACTATAATTTTATTTCACTTTAGATCTTAGTTTTTTAGAAAATTGGAAGAAAGAACCTTGCAGTCCAATTAATCAATTTAGGTTTTGTAGATTTTGGATCCTTTGCTTCTTAAATTAACACTTTACATAGAATTCTACTATGGTAATTTAGCAACAATAATAAAGAAATCTATAGAAATATATGGAACTAGAAATCTATGGAACCAGCAAGAGAAAAATCATATATGTTATCTCTCCTTGTGAATGTAAGGAGTGAAATCTGTCTCTTCACACTCCATCTCCATGATATATCATTCTTGTCTCTTCACACTCCATCTCCATAATATATCATTCTTGAATCTTAACTTATTTTATGTTGATTGGTACCAAAATATAAGATATATTTTATAAAAATAAATAAAAACTTTGGTACCAAAATATAAGATTCAAAATTCATAATATATGATTCTTGAATCTTAATGTATTTTCTGTTGATTGGTACCAAAATAGAGGATATTTTTTAGAAAAATAAATAAAAACTTTGGTACCAAAATATAAGATACATTTAAAAAAATTAAACAAAAATTATATTAGTGCAATAGTTTTATAGAAAAAGCTCAATATTTTTTCACACTCTGCAATCCAGATAGATAATACAGATATATTGCATCTATGCAAGTTTATTGCAATATTTGAAACAATTAACCACAAACAAATATTTCAGCCCTTGAACCCAGAAGTGTACTTACTTTCTAGATATCCAAATAACAGTGTGAATGCATAAATATTTGAGCAAATTAGTTAACCAAACCAACAACAATATTTCCAATTCCAACACATGTATGTTTACTTTTTACAAGACAAAATTCAGAATTGTTCATGATTGCATTAGAAAATCTGATTTCACTATGCTTGTTAATGTGCTTCAGAGTTTTGACTATGAAAGAAGCATTAAAATTTGAAACAAATTAAAGGAGGATTATCATGAAGACCATCCATGGGTGATTTAAGGAAATAGGAGGTTACTTATGACTTATGCCACAATCATTATGCCCATTCTTAGCGTTTAAAATGACTATGAAAGAAGCATTAAAATTTGAAACAAATTAAAGGAGGCTTATCATGAAGACCATCCATGGATGATTTAAGCAACTAGGAGGTTACTTATGATTTATGCCACAATCATTATGCCCATGCTCAGCGTTTAAAATATTATGATGGAAAGTAAAATAACACCACAGCCTGTTCCTAGAAGATACCTGTTCTGATTTGGAAACCCTTGAGTCTAAACTATGAAAAAATTCTACAATGTTAACCATTAGTCCACCATTAAGTGAAATGGCATATCACCATATTAATACTGTAACGAGAACAAATCGAATTTATTCCCTCAAAAATCTGGATGCCATGTTGCATTCATAAGTTCACAAATGTTGCATGTAATTTCTCCGCAAAACCGCCATCTTGCACAAATTTTCTTTGTAAAACCTTTGTTTCATACCATTTTTCACATGAAAAATCTTGTCTGAACATAATTTCTACGAAGAATCTAATTTCAACATACCTGGGATGTATCAGACAATGTAGAGAGCCCTGGTCGTGAGTTCCAGCAACAAAATTAGTTCAAAAAGTAGTGATCTTGAAGGAATCTTATTATAAGTTAGAATAGATAGGAACAACTCTCCCACCGAACAAATCTTACCACAACGAAGATGCATTTGATATTTGAGGCATGGGTCCCACTTTCATCCAATGCACGAAGGTGAGATATTTAGTCGAATGATGATACCAAGCCAGATGGATAATTCACATGGAATAAATGCTAACCATGTAAGTGCCAAGCCAGATGGATAACCATGCCAAGGCAGATGGATAACCATGCAAGTGCTTCAGTGCATGGAAATATCAAGTCTTGAAACTGAGGATACTGTTGTGCAACAATAGATCTGTGTCGTTGATAACGCAATAATCGTAATGGGAATGGAAAGGGTAACACAACCATATGTCTCATCAGTCGGTTCACCTTCGATTTGATATGCACTATGGAGATGTGAATAAATGCACTTGGTCCGTCATGAGAGGACCATCTTCTAGATCTGACCTAAGCAAGCAGAGCTTTTACCTAAGAAATCAAAATGATGCAGAGCGACCTCGAGCCTAGAGTCCAACCAAAATGTCCGGACCACCAACATTGTAGATTCTATTACTATAAGGACTATGAAGGGAGGGAAATGGATAAATTTGTAATGGGTTACAATACGTCTCACGACATTTGTGTTGTATTTTGAATTTATTGACAAGGATCAACTTCATGACTTAACATAATTTGAAACTGACATTGTTTCTATATTCATTGCATTCAATATACCTTCTTAAACCAGTATCAAACCGAACCATGAGCCCTTGTCTAGTGGCATTTATGATTTTAGCTTGATTTCTCATAATGGTATGTAAATTTTACATATTCTTAACATTTCGTGATATTTTATATCAATACATCGTGGTCTCATGTCCTAGGTGTTCTTTTGTGGGATATGGAGCAACACAGGAAAAAAGAACTTTCCTTACGGACTCTATTAGCCCTAGGATTTCCTTTAATAAATATGCATGGAACAATGGTTTGCTTCTCTTTGTTTTTCTTTGTTGCGATTCTAATTGTTGTTCTTTGTTTTTTCTTTCTCTTTTATGTGACTCCAATCATTGAAGGTGAAGACTTTTGTGAAACTAAAACTCTATGCAGAGGTTAGAATAGTCGTTGCAGTGAGGTTTTCTTAATCTAACTCATCATCAGATTACAACAAGCTTGGGGACAACATAACTAGTAACTTCTTATGCTAATTTCTATTAGTTAGGATTAGCAGGAAATTGATATGAACACTGATGATAATATTGCAAGAAAACGAAAAAAGAGGGAGTTATTTGCGAAGGGTTCTAACACAATTCGTTATTCAATCTGTAAAAATATCTCACTTATTATTTAAGGTTGCTCACTTCTATGTAACAAATTATAAAGGCTAGTGGTGAAATGATATACCTTATTCTTCAACCTTTTTGGAGAGATTGCATCCCCTTTATGGCATTGATTTGAATTGGAGACCACTCTTTTTCTCTTCTTGGGAGAACTTCCTCATCTTTTTCATCAAAATCGAAGAATTTTTTCTTTTGGCGATCCTCTCTTGAATCTGGTTGGAAGTCTTCCTTGAAATTGGATAGAATCCATAGCTTCTTTCCCTTCTGATATGCATGGATGTTTGAATCTTTGCATCGATGTTTCCTCTTCTTGGTGGTGCCTATTACACATCAAAATTACTCGCTTTAATGATGACCTATTGTCATCATGACTAGTGTCGCAAGTGTCGCATTATTGGCATTTGTAAGAGATTGCATATTCATCTATTTGCATCACTTTCGAGTCGGTCAAAACACCATATTGTCCACGACATTTTTCCTTTTGAGTAACAGTAGCCTTAAAAATCAAGTGCTAAACTAAAATTGATTGGACATTTTTACATTTTCTGGTAGAAAACCTACATTAGATTAGTTGTAGGGCTTTGGAATAGGCGTGAAAGGTAAATTTCCAAACCTGCAAACAAACATAAGATCTTGTGTTAGGGAGTGGTGAAATCCAATTGCTACATTTTTTCCTGGGAAGTCCTTCTCACACAAGGGTCAAACCTAATGTCGCATTGAGACTAGCAGAGTTACTCACCCTGCTTTGTTGGTATTGGTGTAGAGATTGCACGTATTGTGGGGGTCTCTTGAAGATATACCCATAATGATGAGTGGAATCATTTCAAGTTGATTTCGGGCTAGATACCCTGCCCTTGCGCATGGATCGGACTGTCGACTATTTCCCTAGGAATCACTGTTGTAGTTGGTAACCTTAGTGGCCTATCTCTTTAGGGTATTTACACAAGGTAACTTTGGAGGGGCAAGTCATCACGGTACCTGGAATTGACATTGGCCAGACTCACTCGGACGCCTTGGAGGGTATACCCACAATTATGTGTGGGAGTTTGCACCAGGGTGTAAGTCCATTAAGCAGGTCATCAACGTAAATTTTCCACCTACTCTATCTCAGACCCTTCTTACTTTGTTTCTGCGACATTGGATTTCATCACCAACTAGTGTGCTCATTGTGAGAAGGTTTTGTTTGCTTGTTTGCTTACTAGATTTTTAGCGTGTGTTGTTTGTTCTCCCTAGCAAAACCTATGTTGGATCTTTATTTTTATGGTGTCAGTTCTCAGAATGACCAATGAAGAAACCCCTTTTCCAGGGGAACCCTTTGTTTTTCCTTCTTACCGAAACGTTGGTCCTCCTTACATCGCTACTTTGAGCCTTCCATGTCTCACAATTGTGTTACTAGTATGTTTTTTTTCCACTACGGTAATCTCAATTGTAGGTGCTTCAAATGTAAGCACACCACCCACACATCAACCTCATGTTGCATTTTCTCCTTCTTCACCCATTAAGGCTCCTTCCCTTTCTCCTTCTTTGCCTAGTGAAAGCTCTAAAGTGAGTAACCAGGTTGATAAGAAGAAGAATAAATGGAAGGAGAAGAAGAAGAAGAAGTAGAAAGGGACCAAGCCTCCAACTACATCAAATGTTGGATCCAAGCAACCAACTACTATTAATAGTACTAGGAGTGTTGATGAGGTTGATAAGATTAAAACGAAGAATCTGTAACCCAAATTCCCTTGCAGTCTTTGTAAGGGTGACCACTTTCTAAGGGATTTCACTGGTCTTCCCAAGGTCTTATAAATGTGGTCCTGAATGTCATCATCCCCTTATAGTCATGCTGGTGATGCCCCATCAACTAGTGACGTTAAGGTTGGTAAAAAGAAGACAAATGTAAAATTTCCTTGTATGTTATGCAAAGGTGATCATTATTCTCACCTTTGTCCTCGTATGGATGAGGCTTCTTCTCTTTTGGAAAAGATTCAACTTCCAACTGTTTATCGCAATATTTCCCCCAACCCTTCATTATTTGATGGAATGGTCAATCTCGTTCCATCCCTGGTTAGTCTGGTTGATCAGGTGGTCAATCTAGTTTCATCCTCGGTTGAACCACTAACTAAAGTAGCTGATCCAGTTCTGTCATCGATCAGCCCCACCTTTCATCTGAAAATTGAAACCCAAGTGATTGATCTAGACCCTTCATTGGTCGATCCCAATCCTCCTCTAAATAGTGCCAAAGTGGTTGCTCCAATTACATCATCGGTCAATCCCATTCCTCCTCTGACGAGTGTCAAAGTGGTTGCTCCAGTTACATCATCGATCAATCCCACTCCTCTTTTGAAGAGTGACAAAGTGGTCGTTATGGTTCCGCCATCGGTCGATCCCACTACTCCATTGAGGAGTGCCAAAGTGGCTTCTCTGGTTAGATCATCGATCAATCCCACTCCTCCTCTCAAGAGTTCCAAAGTGGTTGATCCAGTTCCACCATTGGTTGATCCTACTCTCCCTATAGAGAGTAAACCCGATACTTCCCATGTTTTTCTCATTGATACAGAATCTACTGTGGTAGGGGGCATTCCTCCTTCTTCCGTGAAACCCCCTCTGAGTAAGGAGACCATAATTTTTTATTGGGGTGTGCTAACTAGACCTCATCTTCTCTCTCACATTCCATTCAAGATAACAATACAGTTTTGTGGTCGGGGCATTCCTCAGACACTAATATATGAAGGTTCGTCCATTAGTATTTTGTCCTCTATTACTTGGAAAGATTTGGGTTATCCTCAGCTTGTGCCGATTACCCAGACTTTGTTCTCTTTTAACAGAAGAACCAATCACCCTTTAGGAGTCCTTCCTCAGTTTCCCGTAACTTTGGGAGGGAAAATTGTCTTTATTGATGTTATGGTAGTCCAGGACCCCTTGGATTTCGATTTACTCCCTGGGCGCGATTATTTCTATTGCATGAAAGCTATTGTGTCCACTTTATTTCATGTGATCTCTTTCCCTCATGATGGAATAACGGTGACTATTGATCAAATTTCGTTTGTTGGCCCTAAACTGACCATCAACCCAATGACCTCCCTAAGTGGGTCTTATATGGAGTTTGTATCACCCCTGCCACAGGTCAATTATGTGGCATTGTCTCCCATGACTTCAAATCCTGATGACTTAGATTCGATAGTTGAAATGGTGATCTCTTCGGTAGGGCTATTGGAGCCTGATCTCCTTACCCTTGACGAGACCCTCGACATGTGCTCCTTCCAGAGTATTCTTATTGCATCCAGTGAAGATCTCTTGGAAGCCATGACCGAGTTTTGTCCCTTGACATGGATTCCTTCCAGAGCATTATCCTCTTGGAATCCACGATCAAGAAAATGTCACGAGCATAGTTTTTCCTCTCTGTGAAAAGCTCGTTAAAAAATGAAACAAAAGCTACAAGCATAGTTTTTCCTTTTGTGTGGGAATATTATTGAAAAATGAAACAGAGGTCTTGAGCATAGTTTTCCTCTCTATAACAAGCTTGTTAAAAAATTAAACAAAAATATGGGGATTGAACTTGGAGCCCTGAGCATAGTTCTTTTCTTGTGTCAAGCTCATTAAAAAATGAAATAGTCACCTCTCCCATCAGGTCAACTCTTTCACTAGATTTCGTAGATGTCGAGTCGAGTCTTTCGTTAGGTCTCGTATTTGAACCTTTATTTCATCCACCTGTATCCTTTTTCTCCATCCAGTAGAGAACTTGGTGAAAACCTCAAAGTTGGTGAATGAATTGAAGCTTGTGGGGCATTGTCTCCAACCTTGGATTATCATTCTGGAGTTAAGACACTAGATTTTCAAGCCCGGGGCATACCGAGCATGGTCATAGTCCATTCTCACGCTTGAAAAAACATGAGAACAGGTAAAATTTTATCTCTTTTTTAGACTCACATGATTATACGAAAAAGGAACCCCAAGGAGTCATCTTTAAGCTCTTTTCAGACTCTCTAAACATGAAAATATTGTTGAGTGATCTTACTTCCTTTCCCACTCGTTAAAAGGTTTGAAAAGGTGTCTTTCGAGTGATAATTTATCTATTTTTCAACCTCGCAAGACTAACATTACGAAAAAGGACAACAATGGAGTCATCTTTAAGTCATTTTAAGACTCTCTAAATATGAAAAACCACTGAGTTTACCTTCGTTGGAATTGTTAAACAATCATACATTGAAGGGCCCATACGTAACTGAACCCTTACGTCTTCCAGTTCGTTCAACAAAGGAAGAGGGACTTACTGAATGTGAGTTATATCAAGCATGTGTTACTGTCCTTGAGCTCATTAAATTAAAAAGAGGTACTCATCTATCTGGATGGGGGAAACATTGAAGGAAGCAAGCCAAGCAGTTTTTGAGAACATTACCAGTAACTCTTACAGTTACCCTTGAACACAACATTTTATCTTTTCATGCATTTTAATCCATTGAACCTCTGCACTAAACCAATATTCTGAGTTTACTTACTCATTTGGGTCACCCGACGAAAGTCACAATATCCACTGCATTATCATTTTTTGGTCCATGTCATGTTTCTATTGTTGTGCCTCAGTGTTCAAGGGAAGTATCTACCTCGAGAGTAAACCATCAAAAATATCTTGTTTCAATACCCATGTCAGTCCATGTTCATTTGATCTACCAATTTACATCTTTGTTTCTATTTTGTGTAGTTGATGGGGGATACATCAAGGCCCTCCTTCAACGAGTTTGTTCCTATCGACTTCAACACCTTATCCAGGAACTAGACTTAGAAACCAATTAGTACCTTGAGAACTGCATGCCTCAATGGAAGGCCTCCTCGGGTCCGACAGTGGGTTTACATGATTGACCTCTAATCGGATGATTCCACAGATTTTTGACTTCATCTCATCCATTAACATTCGCTAGAATGTACTAGAGTACCTTGGGAATCATTGACATCAATGGTGATTTCCCTCGCACTTGTTAACAATTTACCTCATTGACTGGTAATCAAGTGGTTTTGGCCATGTTCGACATGAAGACATATATTCACATGGTTAGATTTGTATTACATCTGGATCGGTAAGAAGACCCAGGGTTGAGTCATCACTCTTATATATACTTTTCCCAGGTTGCAACAGAGTTTATTTTGAACATTGACACATATACTGTCACATAGATCCACTTTGTATTGGTCATGGCTATGTCTTTTCCTCTCATAGATCCACTATGTATTCTTTGTGGCTATGATCAGTTCAGGTCATAGGAGTATAAATACACATTGTATCTTTGGTGGCTATACCTTTTCGTTCATACAATTATGGATCCACAGTGTATCTTATGGCGACCATACCTTGCAAGTCTTTATCACCCAACCATAGGTATGTTTGCCTTAGGTTTGAAACATGTCATAATATTTGTTTGATGGTTGTGTGCAAATTCTACCAGGTTCTCTGAGTCCATAACCTTGCTCGAAAAGTCTACAAAGTAATTCAATCATCAATTTGTGTCTTCTAACTTCGAACTTTGGGGGGAAATCTGTTACACATCAAAATTACTCACTTTAATGATGACATATTGTCATCATGACTAGTGTTGGAAATGTCGTATTATTGGCCTTAAGTGTCGCAAGTGTCCCAAACATCATACTTCCATCTTGCCTATGTTCTGTCTCTAACGACATCACAGGGACACTTAAGACACCTTCAAAGACTGGTTTAAGGAAGATAAATTATTTGATGAAGAGTACGAAGCATTTTCCATGAAGAAAACTACTTAAAAATGAAATTTGGAGGGTAGTGCTCCCCTACCCACTGTCAGGGAGTGCCAACACTCCCTACCCTCCTTTGGGGGAGTGTTGTAGCACCCTGTACACCCTTCTGGGGGAGCGCTAGGATTTTCTGAAGGAATTTTGGACAACGCTCCCCTACCCACTATGAGGGAGTGCTAGAGCTCCCTAACCTTCTTTGGGGGAGCGTTTCAAATCTCTGTGAACCCTTTTGGGGGAGCGTTGGCCTGTTTGAGCAAATTTTTGGTTGTTGAGGAGAATCATGGAAAAATACCCCTTATCTTGGAAATTAGTTGGATTCAAATCTGAGGTCAAGGATACATATTAGGGAGGATCCACTACTGATGGAGAAAGATCGTCAACCTATCCCAAGAATCTCTAAGGTGGTTGGCTCTCTCCAAGGTTATATAAGGAGTCCTTCTCATGGTAAAAATACATAGAGAAATTGAGAAGCACCTAACTTATGATCTCATAAGGAAGGATATGGAAGTTTAGAGGCATCAAACTTATGATCTCATAAGGGAGATAAATAGTAAGTCATCATCATTTTGATTGTGGATTATTGAGAAAGGGGTTGGACAAGGAGAGCTTGGAGAGGTTGTTGCACCTTCATCAAAGGTCTATAAGTATTCTCTGTCATTCTCATTAATATACATATGTTCTTGTCTTGTTTCTTTCAATCTTGTGTTTCTTCTACATGAACTTGTCTCTGTTAGATAGATCTGGTTTCAAGATAATATTAGGATAATAGGGAGCATGTTTTGTTGTTGTTTGTTTGCAGGACCTGTCGAGGAGCTTCGAGATCGGAGTTCAACTCAGACTGGAACAAGGACAAACATTGAAAACGGTACACAAATCTTCATCCTTTTCTCTATTTGATTGAATTAGATAGGTTTAAAAGGATGTTAGTGACAAACGTTACCACCTTTCTGTCTTAATCTTAGGATTCTAGAGCTCAATAGGGGATCCACTTGTTTGCAAGGGGATTTCTCTCTAACAGTGTCTCTGAAATTCAAATGATCTAAAGGAAATTGATTTGCATCAACAATGTACTTCTCTCTGCTGGTACTGTAATCCAAATCCTCTAGCATAAAAATAAGTGCCACAACAATTGTGTTTGTTATTGATCCTTTTTTTCCCAGCTTCACTTTAGTCTTGGCAAACTTTGTTCCATTTTTTTTAGAATATGATTCAATAGAAAGACAATGATATATGTGGGAATTCAAGTCTATATTAGATGTAGATGAGAAATATCGGCAAACAAGACAAACCTATGGTATCATGGCCTCTGGTAGAGATCCCGAATTCCCAAATTCATCATTCTTTCCATCTTCTGACTTTCTCTTCTTTGCAATCTCGTCCTTCTTATTATCTTCCCGAGAGTTAATTTCACATGGCACAATCTTGTTTCCCTTTTCCTAACATGTTTCATTTATTTTTATATCATCTAATTCTGATTTATTGTCCTTTCTCTTATACATTAGTTCACATACAGCCTGAGTTGTTTCACATTGTGCATTTTTTGATTCTATAATGTACACTATGTCTCTATTAGGAACACAATCTTTGCCTGGATTACCACATGGAAGAATAAGTTATTTTTTTGTTTCTTGATGTTTATCACCATTTTTCCTTGTGATTCTTGACAATTCTTTCTCTTCCTTTGGATATTATTTCAATTTTGTTGGAAGGAACAATGGTGTTGAATGAAGCTTTAGAGGCCATCAAATATTCTTTAAATTCCTTTGGAATGAACAATGGTGTCGGCTAAATCTTGAAAGGCCATCTTATGAAGTGGCGATGTCTAGGTGGTGGAGCTATTATAGTTGCATGATCCAGGGGATCAATTTTTTCTCAAAATTCAAAGTGCTTGGAATTGATTCAAATCGAACAGGTGCGTAGGCCTCGTCGTCACGAACCCAACGCAACTCATTTGGGTTCAAATGGACATTGTATGAGTGAGATATCGCTTTCTATTCAAATCATTAAACAAGCAAAAAAAATGTGCTAACTGTACAGTCCGTACGAATGCTGACATGGTAGAGTCATACGCTGACGTGGCAGGGCTGAGTTGGCAGATAATTGGCAGTTGGACGATGAATTATTTCTAGACACATGGCATCTTGGTGGCGAATGGATTGGTGACATGTGGCCCAAGCAAGGGCCGCCATGTGTCATTTGGGCAATGGCTAAAATTTGTGTAGTCGACAGGACTTGACCCCGCGACCTCCGGGCAGGAGAAGAGACTTGGGAAGGGCCACCCAACCGGCGCGCCCACCGTTGTTTCTTAATATATATATAGTATTAAATTTATTTGAATTAACATTATGTTATGTTTTGGGCGTGGTCTGGGCCGAGGCTAAGCCTCGGCCCCCGGCCACATGTGGATTACCATATAACCACCAAATGCACACGCGCAAATTCAAACGAAGTCAGCCTGCAGTTGTATGGTTAATACATATGACCAATGGTTAAACGCACGAGAGTTTGTTTGGTATTGCCAACAGTAAAAACCGCACCGACACTTGTCGCTTTACCATTTGACTTGGGACTTGGCCCCTTTTGTGTGTGCATGTGGTCATATGGCCATATGCCCAACGTTTTGGCAGTTAGGGGCTAGGTTCCCTAACCATCCTATAGTTTACACGGTTTTGCGGTTATGTGCCTAGTGCTAGGTTTTAGCACGGAAATGAGTGTGTGCGCTAGGTTGGACACACAGAGGTGCAAATTGTCGATCCAGAGACAATAAGTTTGAAGGGGAACTTCCAGGAAGCTTATCTTCTTCAATTTTTGGCCAAATCAGGTGTCGAAAAAGCCCAGCTAGGGTTTTTTGGACGTTCTGAAGCCATTGGAGCCATCTATTTGGCATTTTGAGCATTGTAAAGCACATATTTTAGCACTTTGAGAAAATAATATAAAATATCCATTAGAAGCTGGACCAGGAGATGTAGCCCAAGAGAGGGGTGAACTCCTTTATCATTTTCTATGTTATGTGTTTTATGTTCACTATTATTTGCATCTTGAATGTGTAATTTCTATAAAAGTTGTGTTTGCAAATTGATCCTTTTGCATAAGAACACTTGAATCAAATATTGCAAATATTTTCAAGAATACAAGCCTTTATCATTTCCAGATCAAGTTGGTATTAGAGCATAGGTTTTTGAAGGCTTGATTGTTTGCAAGTATTTTGTTTTTTGATGATCACAAGGTTGAAACTCACAAGAGGAGAAGGTCAACTTGTAGAGCCAAGTTCACATCCTTCAAGAAGAAAAATTATAGCATCTCCTCAAGCTTCAAGGAGGCATTCACCAAGTATGGCTCATGAAGAGAGTCATGAAAATATTCTTACAAAAGATGAATATCTCAGAAAGGCTTTCATGGAAATGAGAGAAATGATGAAAGTATTGATGGAAGAAAGGAATACAAGGTTGCAAGGTGAAGGCTCCAACCCTTCAAAGCACAAGGGAGATAGTGGTGATAAAACTCCAAATGGAAATGGAGGGAATGGTGCTTCTCCACCACCCTCACCTCCATCTTCCTCTTCTTCTACCAGTTCACAACCTCTTCCAAACTCTCCAAAGGGACATGGTAAAACTCCTCCATAGATTCCTTTGTTAAAGCTTGATATTAAATTTGAATTGCCAATGTACAATGGAGAGGTAAATGCTGAGAAATTAGATAACTGGATTCGTCAGATTGAGGTGTATTGTAGGATAAAAAAAATTCAATATGATTAAACTAAGATTCAACTTGCTTCTTTAAGATTGGATAGTGCAACACTCATTTGGTGGGAAGCCAAGACTCAAGAGGACATGAAGAAACATGGTAAAATTTTAACCTCTTGGAATGATTTTATTGTTGCAATTAAAAAACAATTCTACCCATTGGCATATATGCAAAAAGCTACTATGGATTGGAAAAATTTTAGACAAGCTAAAGGGCAAAATGTGCAAATCTTTACTCAAGAATTTAGGAGAAGATCTTTGGTTTTGGGAGTAGATTTGTCTTCTCAAGAAACTTTACTCAAATACATTGGAGCTTTACATAGTTATTTGATACATACAATACTCATGTTTAACCCTTCAAATCTAGATGAAGTTTGTATTCAGGCAACTCATTTGGAAGCAAGAGGAAGGAATGAAACTCATGAGTGTAACAAGTGGCCTTTCAGTCATGGAGACAAAGGAAAGAGAAAGTGCAAGGGAAATGGAAAAAAGAATGTTGCTGTTAAGAAAGAGGGAGAAAAATTTACATGCAAACATTATTCAAAAGATGGCCATGATGAAGACCATTGTTGGAAACTTCATCCTGAAAGAAGACCCAAAAATTTTGGCAACAAAGGGAAGTCAAATACTGCTGCAACCATACAACATGATTTAGGTTCTAATTCGGGTGATGAAACAAAGATTACAACCATGGTTTATCAAGGTAAGGGATCTATTGCAAGTATTAGTTCTTCAAGTAACAGTAATCTCAATGAAACTCGACAAGAAAAAGAAAGAATACAATTTTTTCACATACGGGTTGTTTCAAAGAATACCAAGATAGATACTCTTTTTGATACTAGATCTCAAGACAACCTTATATTTAAAGACACTGTCAAGAAATTAAAATTGAAAACTTTTCCACATCCTAAGCTATACCCTCTCGGTTGGATATGTGATAATGCTAAATTGCAGGTGACAAGAAGGTGTAAACTTAGGTTTACCATCACTGCAAATTTTATAGATGAGGTAGAGCTTGATGTTATTCCTTTGGATATCTGTGGTATTGTGTTGGGAAGCCCATATTTATATGATAGAAAAGATATTTTTCATCGTCATGAGAATAAGTATCACTTGTTTAAAAATGGAGTTGAGTACATTGTTAGAGCACATTCAAAGAAGATGAATTTGTCACTTGTAAATGCGGGACAAATGAAGAGATTAGTCAATGCTAGTAAGAATTTTGTTCTCTTGATGATTAAACCCAAAGATGATATTGAAAAGAAAGTTTTTCAAGGTTGTGATGCAAAGTTGAAATCTGATCTATATGAGGTTGTTAAGCAATATGATGAGACGTTTCAGGAACCCGGGGATTACCTCCAAGAAGGGGTATCCAACATGAAATCCAATTGCAGCAAGATTGTCCTCTTCCAAACATTGGTATGTACATGATGTCAGTCATGGAGAATGCTGAAATCAAAAAACAAATCCAAGAGTTGCTTGACAAAGGGGTCATCGTGGCAAGCACATCACCATGTGGATCTCCAATTGTGTTAGTGCCAAAGAAAGATGGTACATGGCATATGTGTGTTGATTTCAGGGCCTTGAACAAGATTACGGTAAAGAATCACTATCCTCTTCCTAGAATCGATGATTTGATTGATCAATTGAAATATGATAAGTATTTTACTAAGTTGGATTTGAGAAGCGGATATCATCAAATTAGGATTGCCGAAGGAGACACATGGAAGACAACTTTCAAAACAAAGCAAGGTTTGTTTGAGTGGATGGTAATGCCTTTTGGACTTTGCAATGCACATGCTACTTTCATGAGGGTTATGAATGATATATTAAGGCCTTTTCTTGATGATTGTGTTATTGTCTATTTAGATGACATTTTGATTTTTAGCAAATCTCGTGAAGAGCATATTAAGCATGTAAAGCAAGTTTTAGATGTTTTGAGAAAAGAAATGTTATTTTTGAAGATGTCCAAATGTGAGTTTGGAAAAACTTCACTTATCTATTTGGGGAATATTGTTGGTGGAGGAAAATTGAAAATTGATCCCTCCAAGGTCAAAGTCATATTGGAGTGGCCCAATCCCAAGAATGTGACAGAGGTAAGAAGTTTTTTGGGAGCAACCCAATATTGGAGAAAGTTTATTGCTAACTTTTCTTCAATTGCAACTCCATTACATGCAGTGAAAAGTGTCAAGCAAGTTTTTCAATGGGGAGGCAATCAACGAAATTCTTTTGACACTTTGAAGGAGAGAATCAGTTCAGCCCCAGTTCTTGCACTTCCGAATTTGAAGCAACCTTTTGAAATCCAAACCGATGCAAGCAATTATGCAATGGGAGAAGTCTTGTTACAACATGGTAAGCCCATTTGTTTTCATTCTGAAACTTTTAATGGTGCTGTGCTTAACTATCCTACTTATGATAAGGAGTTGTATGCATTGGTGAAAAGTGTGAAAAAATGGAAACATTATTTGTTGGGGAAAGAAACCATTGTCCACACAGATCATCAACCACTGCAATACTTACAACAAGCAAGGCACTTCAGATGGATGGGTTTTCTACAACAATTCCACTTGGTCATAAGGTATAAGAAGGGCATTTATAACAAAGTTGTTGATATGCTTTCAAGGCCTATTATTAGTGCTTTATTTATTCTTAAGCATAGTCCTATCATGCATGAGAGCTATGTCGAGCAATATGCTTTTGATGCTGATTTTAAAGAAGTATATGCAACTTTGTGTCATTCTAATCATGTTGAGGAATTGGATTACCATGTGCATGATAATCTTTTGTATCATCTTGGAAAGCTATGTATTCCACAGGGTGAAAGAATCAACATAATAAGAGAAGCCCATTCTTCTCTTATTGCTGGTCACTTTGGTGTAGGCAAGACGGTCGCTAATTTGCAAAGGTACTACTATTGGCCTAAAATGAATGAAAGTGTTTCAAGATATGTACGAGGATGTTCGTTATGTGCCACAAGCAAACCTAGCAATCTAAAGTTGGGTTTGTATACTCCACTTTCGGTTCCTTCTCGTCCTTGGGAAAGTATTTCTATGGACTTTGTAGGAGGTCTACCTATGTCTAAAAGAAATCATCATTATCTTTATGTTGTGTTTGATCGATTTAGAAAAATGTGTATTTTGATGCCATGTAAGAAGCAGGTTACAGCTGATCAAAAGGCACAAATGTTCTTTCAGAATGTTTGGGTACATTTTTTATTTCCTAAATCCATTATTTCTGATCGAGATTCTCGATTTATTGGAAACTTTTGGTCGAGTTTATGGGCACTCATGGACACCAAACTGAAAAAGAGCATAGCTTTTCATCCACAAATCGATGGTCAGACAGAAGTGGTTAATAGAACAGTGGTGCATCTTCTTCTTGGTTATTGCAGCAAGCATCCTAAACTTTGGGATGAGCATTTACACTACATTCAACATGCTTACAACCGGGCTAAGCACTCTTCAACTCAAACATCGCCATTTGAAGCATGTTTTGGCTATTTGCCCAAATCTCTTTTAGAGTTTATCTTTGGGAAGGATATTTCTATTGATGGTCAATATGACATTGATAGGGAATAAAAATTCATTGAACAAATTCAGTCGATACATCAAATGGTACAATAACAGTTGGAAAAGAATCAAGCCAAGTAGAAGACAAGACATGAAAAGCATCGTGTTCATCACAGTTTCCAAGTTGGAGATGAAGTTTGGCTTTACATTAGTAAGGAGAGGCTTAAAGGAGAAGGTAAAAAACTTCGATATGGTCCTTTCAAGATTCTTGACAAGATTGGTAACAATGCCTTCCATTTGGATTTACCTCCTTATATGCAAATGTATGCAGTTGTTAATGTTGAGAATTTGAAATTTTATGAGCCTCCTTTGATTGATGATCAAGGAGAATGCTCAGATTCCTTCTATAGTTGACTTCTCCCCAGAATATCTTACAGAACTGCATGAAGACACCATCCTTGATAGGAGAATAAGAACTTAAAAATGAGGAAATGTGGAATATCTTTGAATTGGTCTTAAAGGTGCAAAGCCAAGTGGATTGAGTTTGAAAAGGTGAGGGAAATATACCCTCATCTTCAGATAGACTGAAAATAGTCTTTTGGAGGTCCAAAAGCTTTCCAATGGGGAGGTGTGATCCAGGGGATCAAATTTTGTTCAAAATTCAAAGTGCTCGGAATCACTTCAAATCAAACGGGTGTGTAGGCCTCGTTGTCACGAACCCAATGTAACTCGTTTGGGTTCAAACGGATGTCGGATGAGTGAGATATTGCTTTCTGTTCAAATCATTAAATAGGCAAAAAAAATGTGTTGATTGTACAGTCAGTACGGATGCTGACATGGTAGGGCTGAGTTGGCGGATAGTTGGCAGTTGGAAGACAAATTATTTCTGGACACGTGGAATCTTGGTGGTGAATGGATTGGTGACACGTGGCCCAAGCAAGGGCCACCATGTGTCACCTGGGCAATGGCTAAAATTTGTGTAGTCGACAGGACTCGACCCCACGACCTTCGGGCAGGGGAAGAGCCTTGGGAAGGGTCACCCAACCGGCATGCCCACCGTTGTTTCTTAATATATATATGGTATTAAATTTATTTGAATTAACATTATGTTATGTTTTGGGCGCGGTCCGCGACATGCGGATTACCATATAACCACCAAATGCACGTGCACAAATTCAAACGGAGTCAACCAACGGTTATATGGTTAATACATATGACCAATGGTTAAAAGTGCAGGATTTTGTTTGGTATTTCAAATGGTAAAACTGCACCGACACTTGTCGCTTTACCATTTGAGTTGGGACTTGGCCCCTTTTGTGTGTGCATGCAGTCATATGGCCATATGCTCAACATTTTGGCGGTTAGGGGCTAGGTTTCCTAATCGTCTTACAGTTTGCATGGTTTTATGGTTATGCTCCCGGTGCTAGGTTTTAGCACGGAAATGAGCATGTGTTCTAGGTTGGACACACAGAGGTGCAAATTGTCGATCCAGAGACAACAAGTTTGAAAGGGGAACTTCCAAGAAGCCTATGTTCTTTAAGTTTTGGCCAAATCAAGTGCCGAAAAAGACCAACTAGGGGTTTTTGGATGTTCTGAAGCCATTGGAGCCATCTATTTGGAATTTTGAGCATTTTAAAGCACATATTTTAACACTTTGATAAAATAATATAAAAGATCCATTGGAAGCTGGACCAGGAGATGTAGCCCAAGAGAGGGGTGAACTCCTTTATCATTTGTTGTGTTATGTGGCTTTTGTTCACTATTATTTGCTACTTATTATCTGCATCTTGAATGTGAAATTTCTATAAAAATTGTGTTTGCAAATTGATCCTTTTGCATAAGAACACTTGAATTAAATCTTGAAAATATTTTCAAGAATACAAGCCTCTATCATTTTCAGATCACTTCATTTGTCAGAATAGACCTTGACATTCAATACAGTGTTAAGGCAGGTGTTAATGTTCACTGTCGAAGAAGGTTGCAATATTAATGTAGTGTTAATGCAGGTGTTAATGTGCAATGGCAAAGAAGGTTGAAAGTTACGATATAACCATCCCAAGATGAATGAAAAATAAACATGTAAAAAAAACAAATTGTTAGGAATAAACACAGTGAGAAGACCTAAGTTTTCAATAAGACTTCCAATGCATTGTCCAATGAGATCATTAAGATTTTATTTTTTATTATATAAAAAATAAAATATAAAGTTTACAATCTAAAACTTTAGAAATTTGACAGAAATTTACAGTCAACTACATAACTAATATCAAGTCAACCCTGAAGTGAACGCTAGAGTCCTAGCCTTCAATAGGGACTAATAACTATAACCATGTTCTTTGGTAAATTAAAGCGCACAACTCGATACATGTATTCATAGGCATATTAAAATACCCCTGACCTTCTATTACGTTTGAGTAATTTTAAAACACTTAATATGAAGAATGCGCATGGTAAGTTATTGGCAAAGTAGTGAACCATAGTGGTGTGAGACTATATTTACATTAAAGATACATGTAAGTAGTTGCATGAATTAGAATAACTAATATTTATTTTTATATTGAGAAATCTATCACAATGTGTGGAGTCTCACTAGAGTCCTTTGTATCATTAAGGATTGTGATAGTGGATGTTTTACTTCATGGGTCATTTGTATCATTAATGATTGTGATAGTATATGTTTTACTCCATGGATTTATTTACCACTTTAAATATTGGTGTTGAATCTATGTGGATGTTGATTTATCTATTGGGTTAGTTTAGGTGTTTTATTCTACTATTTTTTATGTATATTTTTAACAATTGGTATGAGATTCAACCTTTTAGATTGTGCTTCCACCCTTACAATTGTCTAAAGGTGGGATGAATCATGTAGTAAAAATACATGGAGGTTTTCTCAGTGGTGGTGTTGTGCATCTTGATTTAGTGAGTGAGAAATATGGCTATTTAAGGACATCAAATTTTCATCGAATGCATGTGCACTCTTCTTAAGAGGACGAAACATTTATACAAAGAGGGTTTCTACATGGGGAATTATGCATAGCATGTGTCTGTAGGTTGCAATGAGAGAATGAAGTGGAGGTTGTTGTTCTATAGAAACAAATGACTCATGAAGAAGCATAAAGTCATAGTAATTCCCATGGTCAATGTTTCTATTTTTTCTTATTGAATGGATCTTGTCTACTAACAATTGTGCTAAATTTCTTGTGAGGTTATCATATTTGAGAGGAATAATTGTGTGGTTGAATACACAATGAATAGACAAGATATTGTTCACTAGAAAGCCTTACACTATTTTAAATGAAGGTTATTGGAGGTATATTATGGGATTGAAACCATGTGATTGATCTACAAGAAGTCTATGGTAACATTATTAGATGATTTGTGTTGTTGAAAATATTCTACATGTCGTTTCTCTCAAGTTAATAGAAAAACATGTTGGTCTTGCAGTGGCATATGTTTTGTTTTTTCTATTTATGAAACTCCATATTTGGAGTGATAAATGAAGCATGATTTCATGATGTAAATGACATATTGTAAGAAATGATATGGCATACATAACCCTTAATTTTTTTTTCTTGTATGGTATCTATGTACATGTCTATTTAGGCATAATTGTACCCTTCTTGTTTAATAGATAGCTAGGAAGAGCATCAAACATGATATGCTTGAAAGTATCCATTGTTTAGCTATATGTGATGCTGAAAATGAGGCTTTTGTTCCTGTAAGAACTGATGTAAGCCTGTACTGAGTTTCTTATGGTTAAAATGGCTCAAGAGCCTTCTGAAGACTAATGTGAATACTCCTAAAGCATCTGTGAGCTCAAAGTCCCTAGATGAGAGACTCCTGGCCAACCTAGTGCACTCGAAGCCCTAATAAATGAATGGTACATCCCAAGGGACTGTGAGCAATGGAGGAGGTACATTCCTTGAGTTGTACTGGTTATGGGGAAGAGAGTTGGTAGATTGGAACTATTGTTGGAGTTTAGAACCTAGGTTTTGGGTTGTTGTGTGTTGAGAGTGGATAGTGAGAGGGATGGATCTCCTTGTGGACTCATAGCTTCCGCTCAACAGTGGTCTATGTTGATATTTGGAAAAACAATGCCAATGCTTGGTAGGTTCATCCTTCATATCCAATGAATTGGATTGTATTTAGAAACAAATAATTGTTCTGTTTCTTTATTATGATTATTCCACTGTGTAAATGATTATTGAATTTTGTAAGTTTGTTATCTGCTTATTGGGTGCATTCATGTTTTTATAAATGTTGTAGATGCATGGGTAAATCATCATATTGTTTTGTTGTAATTTTTTTATGGGCGTGATGCCCCATGGCTTTTTTTATATGTATGGGGAGTTTTTTTTTAATTTGCTTCTAGCAGGCTAAGTTGTTTTCCATAGTGGCAGGACTCAACATGGTTGATGGGTATGTTAAAATCCTTGAACATGTAGACTCGGTTAATATTTTTCTTCATGATATTTAAGTCAGTTGATTAGGATATTGCAAGTATTGTAGCATATACCTCCTCTATTAAAGTATTCCTTAACTAGGACAAGAATTTTTTTTATGACGGGAGTCTAACAAGAGTTGATTATAATCTTGTATCCAAAACAAGTGTTTGTTATCAGGAGAATTTGGAAAATGCAACTTCGAGTTGTTGTATGATGCACATGTTACTATGTGTGTGCAATACATGAAAAGGATATGTAGTTGTGTGAGACTATATTTAGCATAAAAAATACATACAACTAGTTGTATGTAGGGAAAATTTTAAGAATGAAATTTACTCCATGGATGAAATTAACCCAATTAAAACGCTCATTGGGTGAAATTTTTGTATTAAAATATTTAAGATAATTTATATTTAAATTTATATAATATACCATGTAAAATGTTTTAATATACAACATGGAGAAACAAAAAATTCCTAATCATATCCATTTTTCCCTCTTTTTTCTTTTAAATACTACATGATATTCACAAAATATGGTCCATTCTCTACTGCGAAGGCCAAATTTTTCTAGCATGGTAGGGTTCATTCTTTTCATAAGATTCATTGATTCATGGGAAATGGAGGTCAAATTTTTGCATTCTAATTATATCGAGTTGAGAATGAAAAGGGTTTTCTACAAAACATTGAATATTATGCATATAGTTACTCGGGTCAAGAAATATACCAAGGTCTAGCTTCTACTGAAATTTATTTCTTCCAAGAAGAGAAATATTAGAGCTCTAGTGTTTTTGATAATTTAATGAACACATGCATTTTGCAATTCGATTCGATTGGTGATGGGTTTTGTTTATTGTTAATAACATAAGAAATCTCTAGAATGGTTACACATAGTGTTTATAACATTTATAACTTTTGAAAAATGATTATCCATGTAATTATGCAGGTTATGCTTTCTAGGAATGTGCTTCTTAATTATCTTATGAGCTATGTTTATTGGATGTCATTGATTCAAGATATTTTCAAATAGATGAAGCACATAGTGATTTCCTTGCGTTGTTATCATTATACTATAACATTTCATTTTTGTTTCAAGGACTGGAAACTTGGAGATGTTGTGGTGGTTCTTGATGGCCAAAGATGTAAATGACCATTATATTTCCTTGTTTGAGTGTCAAATTATGATTTGTTGTGATTGATTTGTTTATATCTACATATAAATGAACTTCAATATGAAATTTATAGAACATAAATAAATCAGAAAGCTCAAATTGATTATAAGACAAATGCACAACACATATTTAATTAAATGTATTTTCCATATGCATGAATAAATTCTGAAAGATGTGTCACCATAAATAGAAACCACTATGTTGTCCATAGAAAATGTAGGACAACTAGTTTTCATCACTTCTAAATCCTTGCTATCTACTACTAAAAGGAAGAAAATTAACACACAATAAATGACCTCTCTATCCTCCAAATTACCTACCGTGTCACAACTCATCTCGTGGAACTGTTCCAAATTTGGACCTGCAGAAGCACACATCTACCATACCTAGTCCTTCTATTCCTAGCTGCAATTTTCATCTACAAGAACATTTTGAAAGGAGACAAGATTTTTTGGTCAACAATTTTCGGGGATAGCAATACATTCATGCTTCTTTGATCCCAGTAGTCACATTTAAGGATGTCTTGTAAGATCATTTTCACTCAGGTATTATTTCTAGATTTTTTTATATTTATTTTGATTTTCAGCACATCTTGGTATTGACAATTCCTACCTGGAAACTGTAAATAGTAAACAACAAACAATGAATAGAAATGAAACAATGGTACTAAACATTAATTGCGAATGTGGAATGACGGAATCCCAGCTCCAATTCCAGGTGCATAATCTCAACCCCGTAAACTGTAGCAATAGGTCCAATTGCGGATGCAGGACATCAACTTGTCAAAGTTGAAGAAAACAAGGGTGTAGGATTTCAACACTGCAAACTACAAGAACAAGTTGAATTGCGGGTTCAAGACTTCAACCTTGCAAAGTTGAAGCAAACAAGAGCAAGCAGGAAACAACAAACCAATGAGAAAGCACCAAGATGTCCAACTGCAGTTGTAGGACCTCAACTTTGCAAAGTTTAAGAAAACAACAATAAGAAACATCCAGCAAACCAACGAACCAACAAGAAAGCAACAACCAGTGAACCAATAATGTCGGTGGACAACAATATTTCCCAAATTCACTGTAGACAAGATTATATCCAAAAATCAGAGGAAAATATATTGTGGAACACCTTTTAAGTAAACATTTAAGAATGTCAGGATTGTTAAGTAAACATTTAACGTTGTCAGGATTGTTTAAGGGCCTCACTCTATGTAAACATTTAAAAAAGAATGAAGTGTGTCAAGCATGTTTAAGTACTTAATAAAAATGAGGGTCAATGCTAAAAAATTTGGATATGTAAACATTTAAATAAAAATAAAAAAAATTCAAAAAGATTGTAGATGATAAAAAAAATTGTATATGTTAACATTTAAAACATTGGGAATAACAAAGATGGCAATAATTCTTCGAATCTATTCTCCAATGAGATCATGACGTATAAGTGTTTTGTTATTATATAAAAAATATATTTTTTAGTTCTCTAGTTCTAACAATAGATATTACGCAAAAATTTATAGTCAAAGGAAAAACTAATATGAAGTCAACGAATGCATAACCAGATCGACCATTGTTTGTGTATACAATAGTAATTAACCTGTTATCCTAGTACATAACAATAGATAACCCGATAGTGGTAGTTCCTCCTCCTCATCCATTCTGCGTACATAATCCTCTGGTCTCATTTTCTTCAAAGCAATGACCTTAAAATATACATTCTATGGGTGGAGACATAAGATTGTCTCTTTGTGTCAAAATAGTAATCGGGAGAGAAGCTTTATCTACGCCAGAGAAGAGTAATCTCCATGGCCATCATCACACCTATCAGATAACTACTACAAATGGAACGTTACAAATTCCATCCAAACGTGCCCATCACATCAACATGGAAAAATGTGGGCATCAGATTTGAAACTCCATGACATGTGATTTCCCTTTCTTGAAGATGTAACGGACTGAGGAGAGGTTGTTGGCGGTCTCTGCGTCACTTTGGGTTTTCTCGTTGTACCATGATTTTGTTGTTTGTCTGGTCTTTGGATTTGGATTTATTCTAGTCATCGCTTGGGTTTGTTGTTTTCTTGGTCTTTGGCTCTGGGTTCCTGAATTTGGTGTTTGTGCTATCTTGGGTGCCCCAGTGCATGGGTCATGTGGCTGTCTATATGACGTTTGGTAGATGCACTTGGTGGTCCTTGTCTTCCTTATATTGATGTTCGTTTGGTGTTCACCTGGACTATTGTGGTGTTCCATTGTTCGTTGTTCTTGCTTGGTGCGTTTAATACTCTATTTTGTCAAGAGAATAGGTAGCTCTGCTGGGCAGTGGAGTTTGAGCGCTTGAGGTGAATGTGGGTGTTGTTCGTCATGTATGCCTACAGTTGGTGTATTGTTTTCTTCGAGCAACGTTTGTTCTTGTCTTTTGGAGGTGCTCATTTGTGTGGCGTGGATCTTCCCATATATTTAGAATAGAGGTAACCTTCATTAACTCTAGCCACCAATTAAAAACTAGTATGCAATGAAAACATTTCAGAATAAATAGATCGAACACAAAAAAATGAAGGTTACGTGGTTCCCCCAACTTCAAGCTACACCCACCAAGCAAGTATGGATTTTGTTATTGTTCAAAACATGAATATTACAACAATCCCACTCCAGTCATCTCACTCTCTCAGCCTCTACGGGCATACACGAATTTATAATAATCTACACAAGAAACTGATTTATTGAATGCAATCATATCGAAATCTAACTTGGTCTCATTAGTTACAACAAACATTAAATTATAGGATCTAAAATCCTGATCTTGGAGGAATTCGTTGTCACCAAATTCCAACAATCGCCACCTTGAAAACAATTAACCTGATACCTTGATCCTTCTACTATTCATCACCTTTTCTGCAAGACAAGAGAAGCCAAACACCATCGTAGCTTCTCTAAAAGTTCTAGTTTTCTGAAGATGTCTGCGCAATTCCCTTTTGTATGAAATTTTTCAAGAGAGACTCCACATTCATCGACAACATGCCTTACAAAATGGTAGTTTATAGCAATATGTTTTGTTTTACTGTGCTAGGTTGGATTCTTAGCCAAGTAAATAGCACTTTTACTATCACAAAGTAACTTTACTTTGTCCTGCATCCTTCCAAAATCACCAAACAAGCTTTTCAACCAAACTACCTCTTTGCAAGCATGTGAAGCAGCTACATATTCTGCTTCTGTTGTGGATAAAGAAACAATGTTCTATAGCTTTGACATCCAGCTAATAGATCCACCTGCAAGAGTAAAGACGTACCCTGAAGTCAACATTCTCTTGTCCAAATCACCTACAAAATCAGAATCAACATATCCACATACTAATTCACAACCACTGTTATATGTGATACAATAATCACTTGTGCCTCTTCAATACTGAAGCATCCATTTCACTGTTGCCTAGTTCTCTTTACCTGGATTTTCCATATACCTGCTGACAACCCCAAATGCATGTGAAATGTATGGCCCTGTACTAACCATCGTATACATTAGAATTCCTACTGCATTTTCATATGGTATTCGAGACATATATTTGTTTTCTTCTTTTGTACTAGGACATAAACTTGAAGAAAGCATAAAATGGAAAGCCAAAGGGATTGAAACTAGTTTCACTTTATTCATACCAAACCTCGAAAGTATCTTCTCAACATACTTTTGTTGTGACAACCAAATCTTACCATTCCTCCTGTCTTTGAATATTTCCATGCCCAAAATCTACTGTGCTGCTCCTAGATCATTCATATCAAACGTCCTAGCCATCTGATCTTTTAACCTATTGATTTGAGTTATGATTTTTCTTGCTAAAATAATATCTTCAGCATACAATACTAAGATAATGAATATGCCATTATTGAATTTCTTAAAGTAGACACAACGATCATACTCACTCATTGTATAATTATGCCTCACTATGAAAGAATCAAATTTCTTGTACCATTTTCTGGGCGTCTGCCTCAAACTATACAATGATTTATGGATCCCGCAAACAAATTTCTTGTTGCGATTCTGAACGAACCCTTCAAGTTGTTCCATGTAAATCTCCTCATCCAAATCTCCATGTAAGAAAGCAGTCTTAACATCTAGCTACTCCAACTCCAAATCAAGTAATGCATCCAATGCTAACACACTTCGAATTAAAACAATCTTAACAACTCGTGAAAATATCTCATGAAAGTCAATACCTTCTTTCTGAGAATATCCTTTCGCAACCAGCCTCTCTTTGTACCTTTCTACCTTATCATTAACACCCTTCTTCAGCTTGTAAACCCACTTGCAACCTACAATTTTCCTATTTCTTGGAAGCTCTACCACGTCCCATGTAGCATTCTTTGCTAAAGCATTCATTTCATCCTTCATTGCTTCTTTCCATTTATTAGTATTAGAACCCTTCACAACTTCCTGATAGCATGAAGGTTCATCATCATTATTAGTTAAAGAAATTGACGAAACAAAATCATCATACCTTCTTGGAGGATTTCTGACCCTCGTAGACCTCCTTAGGGAAGTTTGTGCCTCATCCACATTATGTTGATTGTTATCATCAACCATGTCTTCCTCTACAGGAAGCTCTTCCTGAACATGTTCAAAAAATTGTTCATGTTCACTTTCATCTGTAATTGAACTCATTTCAAAATAAATTTGTTGATACTTAGGTACTTCTTTGTGTTTCATTTGAACATCTACATTTGATTTGATGAGAGATGATTCATCAAATATTACATCTCTGTTAATGGTGATCTTTTGGTCAGTCGGATCCTACAACTTGTACCCCTTAATACCATCACCATTTCCAACAAAGATAAGCCATTTTTATTTTGGATCTAGTTTAAAACGTTGATGTTTCAGAATTAGAGCATAGGCTTCACAACCAAAAACTTTAAGATTAGAATAACTACAAGGATGACATTTCCATACCTCTTTAGGAATTCACACTCTATGGTTGGTGATGGTGATCGATTCACTAGATAACAAGTTGTATTTATTGCTTCTGCCCACAATTCTTGCTACAAGTTGGCATTACTTAGCATACTCCTTGCTCTCTCTAGAAGAGTCTCGTTCATGAGTTCAACAACTCCGTTTTTCTTCAATCCTTGTTCTCTGATATGGCCCAACTATTGAATCCATAGTCGAACAGAAGATACCGTTGTCGCATGATCTGACTCTGTTCTTCATTCTAATAGAAAAAGGTTACCAACCTTCTTCTCTTTCATAACTAGTAGGAATCCTTTGTAGACTTTCATAACTCCACCTTGAACAATATCCTCTGGTGTCTAATACTCCCAAACAAATTAGGTTTTTCGTAAGCTCAGGTACATGTCTCACATCAGTTAGTATTTTAACAGTTCCATCAAACATCTTAATTCAAATGCTACTAATTCCCACAACTTTACATGAGATATCATTTCCCATGTAAACTATTCCATCATCTATAGACTGGTAAGTAACAAACCAGTGTCTATGAAGGCACATGTGATTTGAAGCACCATAATCTAATAACCATTGTTTGTCATGATGTGAACCAACACTAATTGATAAAACTTCATCACTCATACCTGAACCTGTTGTTGAACCTATTTCAGTTGCATTCATTTCCTTTATTTATTTTGGAGGGTCTTCTTTGAAGGCTTGTTGTCGCTTCCAACAATCCTTCTTTAGGTGTCCAAATTTGCCACAAAACCAACATTTAAGCTTGCTCTTCTTTCCCTTTGAGTTTGACCGAGAGAAATCCCTTTGACCCTGTCATCTTTCTTTGGGTTTGCCTCTGACCATCATCGCCTCAGATGTAGAGGTTTCTGAATTGGTTTTCTTCCTTGTTTCTTGAGATAGTAGTGCTCCAACAATAACATCAAACTCAATACTTTTTGTTGTGCTGAAATTAATAGAGGTAACAAAGTGATCCCATGACACCGGAAAAGAACACAATAATGTAATTGCCTTTCTTCAGAATCGAATTTTACTCCCATGCTAGTCAACTGAACTAAGAGAGTATTAAAAGTATTTAAATGATCAACTAATTTTGTACCTTTCTTCATGCGCAGACTCTACAATTGGCTTTTCAGGAAGATCATGTTCGTCAAGTATTTTGTCATATACATGCTTTCCAGCTTCGTCCACAAACCAACTATTGTCTTCTCCGCAACAATGCTGAAAAAAACATCATCAACCAAACATAGAAGTACTGAACTCAATGCTCGCTTTGATTTTCCCAAAAGCACCTTCACCATGCACATTCAGTCTTTGCCATTTTAGTAGTCTTTATTTTTCTAGGCCTTTGTTGTTTCAATATCCAAATCAAGCACTAAAATATGATTTTAGGGGTTAACTCATGGATATTAGGGTTAAATGCCTAGACCTCCTTTGACAACGCGCACCATATTCAATTTGCAATTTATATCTTGGACGTCCTTTGACAACGGGCACCATATTCAATTTGCAATTTATATCTTACTGTCAATCTCCTTTCACACAAAATGATTCAAAGACATAAACTAAAACACACTCCCCTACCCACTACAACCTCATTAATAATCTGGTACAACGATTAAAACAATACAAGAGAGGAAAGCGCTTTGTCACTCGCAAGATACCTGTGAGTCTAAGTGACTGAGTGATTGTACCCGGAGCAGTAGGAGGTGGCACACAGTTTCGACAGGGTGCAAATCGCGGAGGAGGTGGCACACAATTTCAACAATGCTCCCCTTACGATGACAACCCAACGTTGAATTCGAAGTTGAAAGAAAACGCATGTGTATAAGAGAATCGACGCTTCCTCCCGAGTGCCCATTGAAAAATAGCGCTCCCACAAGGAATAGGGAGATCAACGCTCCCACAAAGCGGATAGCCCAACGCTTACTCAAAGCGACGATGCTCCTTCAAGCCACGCACTGAAATCTAAACGACAGTCTCTCTCAATTCAGGATCTTGCACCACGGATCTGGCCTCATGGATCTCGAACGCAGCTCTAATACCATTTGGGATCTGGCCTCATGGATCTCGAACGCAGCTCTAATACCATTTGTTAACTCTAGCCACCAATTATAATCTAGTATGCAATGGAAACAGCTCCAAAGAAATAGATCAAACAATAAAACACTAAGGTTACGTGGTTCGCCCAACTTCGGGCTACGTCCACCAAGCAAGTATCAATTCTCTTATTGTTCAAAGCCTGAAGATTACAACAGGCTCACTCTAGTGATCTCAATCCCTTGGCCTCTACGGGCATACACGAATTTATAATAATCTACACAAGAAACTGATTTATTGATGCAGTCATATCCAAATCCAACTTAGTTTCATTAGCATTTTGGTGTTGCAATAATAGATTTCTAAAAGGCTCCCAAATTCAGAATTACTTGTATGCGTTAGTTGAGTTAGTTGAGATGGCTTGTGGTAGCTTGAAGTAGCTTTGCCTTTCATTTCTTTGCTGGGGGGCTGTCCTCGGAATACATATCGTATCTTATGCATGCTCTGATTTTGGATCTTGCTCTGAAGGTTTGAGCTTGCAAATGGTTAAAGTCTGAAAGTGTCGTTCGAACACTTAGATGGCCTGAAGACCTTGAATGCGTGCTAGAATGAGGAAGTGAGTTTTTAACTTCTATGCTGCATTCTAATAGGCTTTGTGCATGTGAAGGTCGTGCTTGTATGCTCCTATCTTGCGGTTTTGCAGGTTCTCAATGTGCGTATATTGCCTTTCGTTCGGGAGGGTTTGAGGTGTTGGGCTTTGCCTTTTGCTTATTTCGAGTGATTTACCTTATGCTCGGAACTTGCTGGAAGCACTGGAGTTTTGAACCCCATGATAGATGAATGAGAGCTACCTTATATGCCGATTTTGAACTTTTAATTTTTGCTTCTTTGGGTTTAAATGTTGTAGCCTCTCCTATTACGATGGGTATTTCGCAGTCAAATGAGTTCATGTATTCACGTCTTTTGGGTTTTGCAAACACGGTGGACTATTGACAAACTTAACGCTAACACTAAATTCACGGATAAAATTTCGAGGAAATAAGCCTTATTTTCTTTTGAAACGTTTCAACGAGTTTTCAATGCTTAAACACTGACAGTATAGCTTGCCTTCCGTTTTTCATTCGCTTTTTGAGTTGCATGTAGAAGACGCCGATCCCTCGTATTCACCTTATGTCGTGTTTATAGAGAAAGCATATCTGATAAACCTTCAATTCGTGATATCCCTGTTGCGATCACAGGGTTGTATTGGGATTTGTAATTCACATTTGTGCTCTGTCGGGCGTGGGAATTGCTATAGACGCAAATAGTTTTATTTCTTGAAACTACTCTTCTTCCTATATCGAGTTTTCCAGTGGGGCGTGGCTTGCTTTCATTGAGTTATTGAAGTTTGCTCCTATCCCTGTCTTTCTTGCGTCCTCCTCCGTTTTGAAGCTGAAACTTCTCACACTTGAAGCGTATATGTTGGACAGAGATGTATTTTGGCATGCTTGGATGTTGTTGGATTTAATTTTATATTTTTAAAGCGTTGAAGTCATGTTTAAGTTAGAATTAGGTGTTGTATTTTTATGCAGAAAGGGTACACCTATTGATAATGGGCACATTTAATAGGTTTATAGGTTTTTAGTGCTGAATCATTTTTGTATGGATAAGATTAAATATTGATGAAATATTCTTAGTGGTCCCAATAAATGAATGGTTGTGATTTCAAACACTAACCTCCTCACTATTATAAAGACTTTATTTTTTTACTTTTACTTGATCATAATGAATCTTTAAAAGAATATATTAAATTTTATTATCTATTCACAAATAAATTGTTGGGCTTCATTTATCTCGTGTTAATATTTTAATTTATGTTAATAACTTAAGTGGCAATCAGTTAGCTATCAAAGTAATTTTTAAATATGATTAGATAAATGTAAAAAAGTAAACACATAAATTGATGTCTTTATAATAGCTAGGAAGTTAATGACTGAAATCACAGCCATTTATTTTGTGTGACTACTAAGAATATTCCAGCCATATTTAATTCTGTCCATAGAAAACTTATTAAACACTAAACCCCTATTAAATCTGTCCATTATCAATAGGTGTAGGCGAAAAAATTTATTATGGTGACTAGCTGATTGCCACATCTGAGTGATTAACAAAGATTTACCAATTTACCAATATCAGTAAAGTAAATGTGTTTGAGTAGAGTAAATATGTTTCATCTTTTTTGGGCCATATGGAGGCGTGCGTTTCATATGGTCATCTTCCGATTCATTAATTTAACTTTGGTGTTTTTTCATAATAACGATTCTCTCTGGAACAATCTCTGCGAGTCAGAGGATACAGTGATATTTCATTTTCTGGCCATATGGAGGCATGCGTTTCATATGGGTATCTTCCGGTTTTTTAATTTAACTCTGCTCTTTCTTCATAATAACGTTCTCTCTGGAACAAGCTCTGCGAGTGGGAAGATACAAAGATATGATAAAGGTGAGCCTCTCCAACAACAGTTTCACCTTTATCCGCAGATTTGTCACCGGGAAAGATGGAGGTATTAGCAGTTAACATAAATAAATTTTTATATTAGCAGTTAACAAATAAATTTTCATGTTCAGTACAGCCGAGTCTCAAGAATTGCCAGAATTTGACGAGAGTTAGTCTCGATGACAACCAGCTGGAAGGAAGTACAACGGAGGTCTTTGGGAATATCCTGCCCTGCATTGTTTGGGTTTAAGCTCCAATCAGCTCTATGGTGAAATTCCGCCGGTTTTTGGTAAGTACAGAAACCTTACTCATCTGGTTATTTCCAACAATTATTTAACTGGATTTATTCCGCCAGAGATTGTTGAGCTTAAGAAACTCAACATTATTAATCTTTATAGAAATCATTTAAGAGGCGGTATTCCACCTGAGATTGGTAATCTAACGAATCTCAACATTCTGGATTTGAATGGTAACGAGCTCACAGGGACCATTCCGGTGCAGCTTGCAAAAGCTAACTCCACCATGAATTCGTTTATGGCCCTGGTGTCAATTACCAGCCCTTTCGGCGTTTACCAGTCACGACGGCTGTGCTAGTTTAGCGACCTTCGCAGAAGCTCCGTACATTCATGCATTCATCCATTAGGTGAATTAGATAAAATTAGGTGAAATTATTTTAAAAAGCTTCATACATTCATGGTGAAATGATTTTAAAAATGTAGATCTATAATATTCTACAAAATGATACGGAGAATAGAGAATTCGATAGAGTATTCTACAAAATGATACGGACAATAGAGAATTCTATAGTTAGAATTCAGTGGTGGATGAAAACAGATCTGCGGAATAGAAAAACGAATTGCTACAAAACAGAAAACGCAGAAAATGAATTTGCAGCAAAACAGAAAACGAATTGACAGAGCCGCAGAAGATAATGCATAAAACACCACACTTGATCTCATTATTGGAATGGATATTTAAAGGAAATTACATGCAACGGGTGCTTCGTAAATAACGAAGCAACTCACACACTAACTGTTGATGAAAA
>ML803453.1:278137-314227 GCA_009831015.1 Picea engelmannii | reverse complement strand
ATATATATATATATATATATATATATATATATATATATATATATATATATATATATATATATATATTTTAAACTTTGAAATTAAATTTCTTCCATGTTTTTAAAACGTTGAAATTAGGTTTCTTCCCTTAATGTATTCATAAATAATTATAGCCACGTTCATCGGTGAATTAAAACGCACTCCAATTATAACCATGTTCATCGGTGAATTAAAACGCCCTCGTCACAATGTTTGGATTCTCACTAGAGTACTTTGTATCATTAATGATTGTGACAGTGCATGTTTTATTTTATGGATGTTTTTACTAATTTAATTTTTGGTGTTGAATTTATGTGCATGTACATGTTGATTTATCTATTGGGTTAGTTTAGGTGTTTTATTCTACTAATTTTTATGTAGATTTTTAATAATTGGTATGAGACTCAATCTTTTACATTGTGTCTTCACCCTTACATTTATCTAAATGTGGGGTGAATCATGTAGTACAAAATATATGGAGGTTTGCTCAATGGTGGTGTTGTGCATCTTGATTTGGTGAGTGAGAAATATGGTTATTTAAGGACATCAAATTTGCATTGAATGCATGTGCATTCTTCTTAAGAGGATAACCAGTTTTTACAAATAGGGTTTCTACATGGGGCATTATGCATAGCATGTGTCTGTAGGTTGTAATGAGAGAATAAAGTGGAAATCATTGTTCTCTACAAAAAAATCCTCATGAAGAAGGACAAAGTTAGAGTAATTTCCATGGTCAATGTTTTTTTTTATTTTTTCTTATTGAATGGATCTTGTCTGCTAACAATTGTGCTAAATTTGTTGTGACATTGTCATATCTGAGAGGAATAATTGTATGGTTGAATACACAATGAATAGACAAGATATTGTTCACTAGAAAGCCTTACACTATTTGAAATGAAGGTTATTGGAGGTAGCTTATGGGAATGCAATTGCGTGATCGATCTACAAGAAGTGTATGGTAACATTATTAGATCCTTCATGTTGTTGAAAATAATCTACATGCCATTTCTCTCGAGTTAATGGAAAAACATGATGGTTTTGCAATGACATGTGTATTGTTTTTTGTACTTATGAAACTCCATCTTTGGATTGATAAATGAAGCATGATTTCATGATGTAAATGACATATACATCTAATAAATGATGTGTCATACATAACCCTTAAAATTGTGTTCTTGTAGGGTATGTATGTACATGTCTATTTATAGGAATAATTATACCCTTCTTGTTTGATAGATTGCTAGGAAGAGCACCAACAATGATATTCTTGAAAGTAGTCATTCTTTGTATATGTGTTATGTTGGAAATGAGGCTTGTATTCATCTAAGAAAGGATGTAAGCCTATATTGAGTTTCTTATTAAGAAATGGCTCAAGATTCTTGTGAAGACTAATGTGAATAGTCCCGAAGCAGTTCTAAGCTCTTGAAGTCCCTAGCTGAGAGGCTCTTGGCCAACCTAGTGCATTGAAATCCCTAATAAATGAATGGTACATCCCAAGGGATTGTGAGAAATGAAGTGGGTACATTCCTTGGGTTGTGCAGGTTATGGGGAAGAGAGTTGGTGTATTTGAACTATTGTTGAAGTTTGGAACCTGGGTTTGGGGTTGTTGTGTGTTGAGAGTGGATAGTGAGAGGGATGGATCTCCTTGTGGAATCATAGCCTCAACTCAAGGTTGTCCTGTGTTGATATTAGGAACAAAAATTCCTATGGCTAGTTGGTTCATCCTTCATATCCAATGAATTGGATTATATTTATAAACATATAATTGTTATGTTGTTTTATTATAATTATTCCATTGTGTAAATGATTATTGAATGTTGTAAGTTTCTTATGTGCTTGTTGGGTGCATTCATGTATTTATAAATGTTGTAGATGCATGGGTAAATCATCATGTTGTTTTGTTGTAATTTTGTATGGGCGTGTTGCCCTGTGGTTTTCTTTTATATGTATGGGGATTTTTTTTGAATTTTCTTCTAGCAGGCTACGTTGTTTTCCATAGTGGAAGGACTCAACATGGGTGTTGGGTATGTTACAATCCTTTAAAATGTAGACTCAGTTAATATTTTTCTTCGCGAGCTTTAAGTGGGTCGATTAGGATATTGCATGTATTGTAGCATATACCTCCTTTATGAAATTATTCCTTAACTAGGATGAGACAAAATTTTATAACAGAAGTCTAACAAGAGTTGATTATGATATTCTATCCAAAACAAGTGTTTGTTATTGGGAGAATTTGAAAAATGCAACTTCAAGTTGTTGTGTGACACACATGTTACTATGTGTGTGTAATACATGCAAAGAATATGTAGTTGTGTGAAACTATATTTAGCATAAAAAATCCATAGAAGTAGTTGTATGTAGAGAAAAGTTTTTGGATAAAATCTAGTCCATGGGTGAAATTCACCTAATTAAAAGGCTCATTGGGTGAAATTTTTGTATTATAATATTTAAGATAATTTATATTTAAATTTATATAATATATGATATAAAATGTTGTAATATCGAACATGTAGAAACAACATATCCAATTTTCCCTCTTTTTTAAGTTAAATATTACATGATATTTAGAAAATATGGTCCATTCTCTACTACAAAGGCCAACTTTTTCTAGCATAGTAGGGCTCATTCTTTTCCTACAATTCATTGATTCATGAGAAATGGAGGTCAATTTTTCACATTCTAATTCTATTAGGTTGAACATGAAAAGGGTTTTCTACATAACATTGAATATTATGCATATACTTACTAGCGTCAATAAATATACCAAGGTTTAGATTCTACTAGAATTTATTGCTTCTAAGAAGAGAAATCTCGGAGCTCTAGTGTTTTTGATAATTTAATAAAGACATGCATTTTGAAATTCGATTGCTGATGGTTTTTATTTATGTTTAATAACATATGAAATCTCTAGAATGGTTACACATAATGTTTATAACGTTTGACAATTGATTATCCATGTAGTTATGCATGTTATGCTTTCTAGGAATGTGCTTCTTAATTATCTTATGGGCTATGATTATTGGATGTCATTGACTCGAGATATTTTCAAAGAGATGAGGGACATATTGATGTCCTTGCATTGCTATGATTATAGTATAACATTTCATTTTTGTTTTAAGGATTGGAAACTTGGGGATGTTGTGGTGGTTTTTGATGGCCAAAGATGTAAATGACCATTCTATTTCCCTCTTTGAGTGTCAAATTAGGATTTTTTGTGATTGATTTGTTTATATATATGTATAAATGAACTTCGCTATGAAATTTAGCGAACATAAATAAATCAGAAATTTGAAATTGATTCGAAGACAAATGCATAACACATATTTACTTAAATGTTTTTTCCATATCCATGAACAAATGTTGAAACATGGGTCACCATAAATAGAAACCACTATGATGTCCATAGAAAACGTAGGAAATCTAGTTTTCATTACTTCTAAATCATTGATATCTATTGCTAAAACCAAGAAAATCAACAGACAATAAATGACACTACTATCCTGCAAATTACCTAGCTTGTCACAACTCATCCCGTGGAACTATTCCAAATGTGGACCCGCAGAAGCACACATACATGTTCCATGTAATGCTTCAAACTAGACCAAGCTTTTCATATGCACGTGACATACTTGTGCATAGGGAGGAGGCATGGAACAAAAAGCTATGTCAAATGGGAAGATATGGTCATATCAAAATCCTTCACACAATAAAAAGAAAGATAAAGTAAGAAACATGTTTGACTAGGAAATTTTTGAAATATATATATAACACTGAGCAAAAATTGCTTTAAGACCCAGTAGATAAGGTATGTTTACTAAAATTTCCTTTCCCCAAACAAATTTTATCTAGAATACACATAATTATAAACAAAAGTCACCACCCAACCCATAAAAAAGTGTTGCATTTACATGGGAGTAGCTCTAAATCGTTTCCCTCTCCTTGTAAATCCGACAAAATCAACATCTCATAAATGACTGGGATATCGTCCAAATTACATCCCCTATCACATTTTTTCATGAGAAGGTATGAACTTGCAGGATGATAACTGACATGAATTATCCTCACAAGCATTGAAAATACACAGTGTTGGCTATTCAAATGTTATTCATCGGCCAAGTATAGAGGTGTGAAAGGCATAGTTGCATTGAGTGTGACCATATGTTCATAGAAAAATCATCCGAGCAAGATGAAAAATGCATCTCTTTCTGAAATATAGTGGCTTATTCTATAATTAAATGAAAAAAAAAAACAGATGGAAGAGACTGTGATGCACCCACTAAAAAATCACCAACACCATATGAAAATGCATCAAACCTAAAAAAAAATATTGCTTTAAAGAACATGCAAAATAATGCACTGTTCCCTAAATTTTATACCCACGTTATCTCCATAGCATCAAGGAACTACACAATAATAAGAACAATACAAGATGACAACAACACATCATTTTTGTTTTTTATTAACTCTAATTCTTTATGTCCTATGGAGTGTTTGAAATATCCCCTAAACGACTTAACTTAATTATGAAAATGAAAAATAAGAATCAATGTCTAATAGTTTTTGGCATATAGCATACAATGCAATGGATTTCTTACACTCTAGCGCAGATTTATAGAACCCCAAATTTAGAATTTGTGGAAGTCACGACTCGCAACATTTGAAAAAATTTAACATCTTTGCCTTTCTAAACCATAATAGATGACATGGTAGATAAACACATTAAGCAACCCAAAAGAAAAAATGAACAATACAACCTCAAAACGACAAACCTTCTCTCCATATTCACCTTTGACTGTATTTGATGCAGGAGCATCGCTAGCAAGCAAGCAGAGCCAGGCCCATCAACATTTTTGAATTTGTAGGGGAGCTCAACGCTGGTAGTCACAACAGATATTTTGAAGTCCTCCTTAACTAGCGCGAGAATTAATCTTTGGGGCGTGCTTGAAATTAGGCCGGGAAAATTTGGAGGCACGATTGGATGATTACAAGTGAAATGGGAGACTCCACTACGGCTTTGGAATGCGACTAGTCTAGATAGTCGTTAGGTTAAGTTATAGAGTAGACAAGTAGCCACGAAAAATCCTAACTCTATAGAAGTTTTGGATGGAATAGAAGTTAGGAGCAAATTTCAGTAGTTTTTTTGTGGTTGTTCATTTACAGTTGTAACCATTTCCACTTATGAATATAATAGAGGAAAATTGATCCAATGCATGGTGTGAACATTGTTTGCAATTCTCTTTATTATGTTTTCATGAATGAATGAATGAATCTCATTTGAATATATATGGAACTGTGAATGTTAGGATAAGTTTCAATTGTTTCTCTTATTTGGGAGTAATGCAAGGTGTGCACACAAAAGGCAACGGGTGCGTTGATAGAATCTGTTTTGGTTGTGAATCTCGAAAGAGATAACATGAAACTTTCCCTTTGCAAGGAGTGCAAAGAGACTAGTTCAAGGAGTGCATGGTCATCCGTAAGAATCATAAACCTTGTGTAAGCTCTAGTGCAAGGAGTGCACAGATCTGAGATCTGATTAGGAGTCGAAGAGTCAGGAAAGGAGAACACCAAGAAGACGAGAAGAATTTCTCTTTGAGAAATCCTTAGGATCTAAGCTATCAAAATACTTGAAATGCAAGGAGTGCGAGGGAAATTAAAGTATTCACGAGACCAAGCTCAGGAGGGGTAACACTTTTCATAAGTTTTAAAGAGATCCAAGAATCAAACTCGTCGAAGGAGAAAAGTTTCGATACCTTTGAACACCCATAAGATCTTCTAACTCTGAAGATAACATAAACACAAGGGGGAAAATATCTAAGCCATTTGATCTAAATGCTAGAGAATCGAAACCGTCCATCAAGAGGGACGCGTGATGAATGACCAACATTTCATTGACTCGTGGTTTGGAGGAGTCAAAGGGAAAACGCTAAGAATTCGCGAAGCCTAAATCCGTGACTTGACCTGAGTCATTGGATCTAGCAGATATCTGGACCATTGATTGCCCAGGGTGAAATATCGACATTTTGGGGATCAGAGGATAGGAGGTGACAAGTCTTTCGACTTTGCGAAATGTGAAGTCCCGTACT
Organism: Picea engelmannii; assembly: GCA_009831015.1. Taxonomy (NCBI): domain Eukaryota; kingdom Viridiplantae; phylum Streptophyta; class Pinopsida; order Pinales; family Pinaceae; genus Picea; species Picea engelmannii. The sequence continues at coordinate 308,126 of ML803453.1, read as the reverse complement.
TAGAGTGACCATCCGATTGAAGGAGAGACTTGGATCATTGATCTAGTACCATCGTGATTTCAGTTTTCGGGAGGACGGGGGCAAGGAGATTCCAAAGTCCTGAAGCGGGAAATGTCAATTTGATCGCATTTGTTGAACAAGGGAAGATACTATACATAGATATCGGGTCATCATGATCTCGGCTATGAGGAGAATGGAGGCAAGGGAACACCAAAGTCACAAAACATGAAACATCGACTTGATCGCAGTCATCGATCACGAGTAGATCTAGACCGTAGATCTCGGGTCATCGCGATTTCGGCTATGGAGTGAATGGAAGTAGTAGCACTCCCAGTGTCACGAAACAAAAAAAAATGACATGCCTTTCACTTGAGTGCGTGGTCATCTCGAGTGGTCAGAAGGGATAAAGGGCTTAGCAAAGAGGAGCTATCACCCGTTTTGTGTTGAGGTTTGAACAATGCTTGGGAGAGAAGCCACGGGTCTTAGATGACATGTGAATTTGGGGAAAGGACCTATGTAAGTGGTTTAGGGGTCTAGTAGAGACCCGAAGAGTCAATCAAACTCATTATCTTGATCAATCCTAGATTGGGAGGTCGTGCAACCTTTAGGAGAGAAAGGGGGTCTGCATCAAGTGGTATTAGAGTTGAAATTTGTCTTTCATATAGTAGGCAAAGGAGAGGAGACAAAATGACTAGAAGTTGTACTCTGTGTGTGATAGATAGTCAACACAATGCAAACGAGGGGATGAGTTGAACCACCATTGGTCAATTGAGCTGTGGAAAGGGAGATGTGATAAATACATGCAATATTAGAGGCGAAGGAGGCAGTGCAGAGATGAGCACCTGATGTTGGAGACGCCAGGGATGCAGAGAGAAAAGAAGCAGTGGGGGAGAATGTCATCAGAGAAGCTACAGGAGAGGATGTTGCTGAGGAATGCTTACGAAGAGCAGTTGCAAGATTGGGAGACAGAACCAAGATGGAGGTCCCAATGTATGAAGGAAATTTATATGCTGAAGAGCTATTGGATTGGATAAGATCCATGGATAAATATTTCGACTATGAAGATGTCAATGAGGAAAGAAGGGTGAGACATGATGTCACCAAACTAAAAGGACATGCAACGTTGTGGTCAGATGAATTGCAGGCTAAGAGAAGAAGTAAAGGAAAGAAGAAAATAAAGAGTTGGGATAGAATGGTAGCCACGTTGAAGGCTAAGTTCATGCCCAATGATTATCATATCAATCTGTTCAGGAAAATGCAGAACCTGAGACAGAAAGGGATGATAGTTAAGGAGTACGAAAATGAGTTTTATAGGTTGAACATTAGAACTGGACAAAGGGAGAGAGATGAAGATAAAGTATCCATATATATAAATGGCATCAGATATGAAATCTAGGATGACATCAGCACAATGTCAGTAAGAATAGTGGAGGATGCTTATCAGTTTGTGTTGAAGGAAGAGGAGAAGTTGGATAGAAAGAAAAGCTAGCGAGGGAGAGGTAAAAGATTATTCCCAAGAAAAATCAAGGGATTTACCCATGATAGAGAACATAAGTCTAAGGACGAGACCAAGAAACCACACAATCACTCAGAAAGAGGAGGAAGTTATCGAGAAAGACATGGTGGTGGAAGAAATTATTGTAGAGGAAGAGGAAGAAGAGGAGGAGGAGATGTAAGATGTTATGCCTATGGAAATACATAACACATTTCTTAGGAATGCCCCGAGAAAAATAAAGAAGGAGGAGGTGAAGCTCACATTTCAAAAGCACAGAGAAGAGATGTTGAAGCAGAAGGAGCAGAGGATGGTAGATACTTGATGTTGAAGAAGGTTCTCTTAAAACCAGAGTCATAAGTTGAAAGGTCGATGTAGAGGAAAATTCTCTTCATAATAGCTTGCAAGACTAAAGACAAAGTATGAAAGGTGATAATTGACAGTGGGAGAGCTGACAACTTAGTATCCATGGATATGGTGGAGAAATTGGAGCTGGAGACAACTGCACATCCAAATCCATACAAAGTCTCATGGTTGCAAAAAGGACACCAAGTAATGGTTACTAAATAATGCTTCATTGAATTTAAGATAGGAGGATATAGAGATTTAATTATGTGTGATGTAATTCCCATGGATGTATGCCATATTTTGTTAGTAAGACCATGGAAGTTTGACAGGAATGTCATTCAAGATGGGAGGAAAAATACATACACATTAGAGAAGAATGGTAGGATACACATGTTGCTTCCAATAGAGGAGAAGAGAGTGAAAGAGGAGGCTAACACAAGCATACTTCTCATGAGTGGGAAGGAACTCCTGAAAGAATTCAAGGAACAATAGGAGATGCAATTTGTTGTGGTGAGGAAACCCATAGTTATCCTTACAAGTACTTCAATGGATGATTTGGATGAAGAAGTTTAGGAATTGTTGGATAATTTTGCTGACATAGTGGTGGATGAGCTACCTAACCCATTTCCACCCATTAGAAGTATCAGTCACCATATTGAATTAATACCAGGATAAAGTATGCCAAACAAAACAACATACATATTGACACCTCGAGAGAATGAGGAAGTGAAGAACCAAGTCCAAGAAATGTTAGACAAGGGTTTTTGTCAAGGAAAGCTTGACTCCATGCGTAGTACCAACTATGTTAAGTCCAAAGAAGGATGGAGGATGGAGAATGTGTATAGACTCAAGAACCATTAACAAGATCACCATCATGTATAGATTTCCTTTACCAAGAATGGATTATTTAATGGATTGTTTAAGTGGATCAAATTTCTTTTTTAAAATAGATTTGAAAAGCGTATATCACCAGATCAGGATGAGAGAAGGTGATGAGTGGAAAACAACCTTTAAGACAAATGAAGGTTTGTATGAGTGGCTTGTTATGCCATTTGTATTAACAAACGCTTAGAGTAATTTTATGAGGCTAATGAATGAAATAATGAAATATTTCATTGGAAAGTTTGTGGTTGTGTATATGGATGATATACTGATCTTTAGAAAGACTAAAGAAGGGCATTTGAGGCACCTGTCATTAGTGATGAGGAGACTACAGCAGGAGAAGTTGTTGATAAATCTAAAGAAGTCCTCTTTTATGAAGACAAAACTCATTTATTTGGGTTTTGTGATCTCTTCAAATGAACTGAAGATGGATTAAGAGAAGGTGAAATCAATCAAAGAATGTCCATTGCCAAGGAGTATGTTTGAAGAAAGAAGATTCCATGAATTAGAAGGTTTCTATAGGAAGTTCATCAGAGACTTCAGTGGAATTTGTGCACCAATGATGGATACAGTGAAGAAGAAGAACAATTATTTTAAATGGACAGAGGAAACCGAGAGGAGATTCAATATACTGAAGGAGAAAATAACAGAATGACCAATTCTCATCTTACCAACTTTTGAGAAGAAATTTTAGGTGATATGTGATGCAAGTGGAGTTGCAATAGGAGCATTTTTGAGTCAGGATAACAAACCTGTTTCCTATTTTAGTGAGAAGTTGAATGAGACCAAGAGAAAATACTCCACATATGACAAGGAGTTTGATGCCATAATTCAAGCCTTGAAGAAATGGAGACATTACCTTGTCCCACAAGAATTTGTCTTGTATAACGATAACTAGGCTTTATAATTCATAATCGGACAAGAAAAATTGAATCAGAGGAATGCAAAATGGGTTGAGTTTATTCAGAATTTTACTTTTTTCATAAAACATATGGTTGGGAATTCTAACAAGGTTGTTGATGCATTAAGCAAGAGATGTTTGATTCTGCAGGAATTTCAGGTGAAGACCTTGGGGTTTTAACACCTTAAGGACATGTATTGTGATGATACAGATTTCAAGGAAGCATACGAACCATGTGAGAACCATGTGCTGAGAGACAAAAGCTAGTGGACAGAGTACATGATTCAAGAGGGATTGGTGTTCAAGGGAAATTAGTTGTGCATACCAAAATGTTGAATGAGGGATAACCTTTTGAAGGAAAAATATAGCGGAGGATTGGCTGGACATTTCGACCATGATAAAACGTTTTCATAGTTGAGCAGTTCATACTATTTTCCAGGTATGAGAATATAATTGTTAAAGTTTGTGAACATATGTAGAATCTGCCAACATGCAAAAGGGAAGAGACAAAACACTAGATTGTATCAACCATTTCCAATGCCATGGAGACCTTGGGATGAAATAAGCATGGATTTTGTGTTCAGAATCTTACAATATAAGTGGATGTGATCATTTTACCATTTAAAATACCCTTTTCACCCAACCATATGCCGAAGACACCCTCCGAGCACATTAACCTTGACAGAGAATCACTCCGGAAGAAAACCCTAGCTAGATAGCCAAACAAAGGGTAGTGCACCTTTCCCAAAGGATAGAGCATCAAAAAGAGCTGATAAGATAATCCATACCCTAGCCAAGAGATATTTTAAGCATAACTACTAGCTATAGCAGCTACAACAACAACTCTCCTCCAAACCTGCGTAAAAACTGGGCAATTGCAGTGCGCACAAGTGCTACTCTGCAATTCTGAGACTGCTTGCCAAAATGAGAACTGGCCTGATGTATTTATACTAATTTTGGCTAACTGTCTGGGCCAAATTCTCATTCTGGTTATCTTTCTATTTAGTATATATTGTTATTTCTTGTCGACTTCTTCTCTTGGAGGCTAATAACCTAATACAAATTATCTTCTTGAGCTGACAAATCTGCTAGGGTTATTATCCAACTCATTAGGGTTTCTTCTTGCTTCCCGGAGTATTCTATCCTCGTCATGTTTACACATGGAGGTAAATACCTCCCGCATCTACCATAATATCAACACTCCCTCCTAGCTAAGGAGGTATTACAGGTAATGGTATTCAACACAAAAACATACCATTCACCTGGTAGCATCAACATCATGACTAGATCATGAGCACCATCATCATCATCATCAATGTCATCAGCTTCATCATATCCCAAAACCATACTCTATCTGAGTAATCTGACATGATGTTCACACCATTGAGTGATACAAGAGCTAGTCTTCTAATCTATAAGAGTAAATTCTATGAACCATTTTTCGTCTGGGAAATCTTTGTCCTTTGATTATCCATCTAACTGATAATCATTTCCAATACTATTGATAGTCTTCAAGGCAATCAAAACAAAATAGAACACAACTGTGTCTATCCATAGTAGTACACAACTACAATCCAGTGGTACACTACCACACCAAGTAACACACAAGTACTTGATCAACAATGTCTAGTCACGAACTGTGGAACACATCCACCATAGTAGTATACATCTACTGTCATACAGTCTTCATAACAATAATTTGATATCAACCTGCACAGAAACAATGTTATGATATAAATTGAATCATTTGGGACAATATTACACTCACATCTGTGAGATCTAAAAGAATATCTTCCCTCAGACTAGAACAATGAGATATCTGGACTATTCTTCTCAAGAAAGGAAGAATAATTATCGTGGCTTCTGAGCCTGGACCATTCCCCACCCAGGGCCATTCTTCCTACACTAATCAAGGTGCACCCTGGAGAGAATGTATAAACCCTAAGGAATGCCTGTCCCTGATTGCTAAGCCTGGACCATTCCCCACCCTGGGCCATTCCTCCTACACTAATCAAAGTGCACCTTGGAGAGAATGTATAAACCCTAAGGAATGATTGTCCAGACCATTTCCCCTATTAACCACAAGAGGAAAATATTGTCCTGTATCAACCTCCAAAATGGACCATTCCTCATGTTAACCACAATGAGAAATCACTATCCGACGAGGCCGTCCAGTCTTCTTGGGTAACCCTCAAGAAGAGAGACTGCCCTAGACCACTCCCCATGTTAACCATAATGGGAATTCGTTGTCTATGATACATCAACAATCTGGAACATTTCCCATGTTAACCACAATGGGAAATCGTTGTCCATTAGAAATCTCAATCAACTTTCCGAACTGGGAAGGAAACTGCTCATCCTAGACCATTTTTCGAACTGAAAAATGACTGTCCATAAATCAATACATATCAGTGCTCCCTCCCAACTTGGGAGTCCTCTCTTCCTTTTTCAATAGGAATTCATTTCCACGAGCTCCATCTTGAGTACACAAACTCTTTCATCTTGGATAGAAGCTTTACCAAGATGTCTTCTTATTTGCTCATTTGTGGAGATATGTATTGGAGAACCACTTTCTCCTTTATGGAATTCATCATGGATAATGTAATGCTTGATTTCAAATGTACTTCATTCTGGAACACTGGTTTTCTCTGAATGCTTGATGTAGCTTTGATCAATAGAGTATATTATTGTTGGAAAACTGCAACATATCCATTTGGCACTTCTTCTGTCATCATGAGATCTGATCTACTGAGTAATCATCTTGATACAATATCTTTGTTATAAAGAATCTTCACCACACTTCTGTTGTGCATTGGAGGTTCTCCACCAAGTTATCTACTTCCATCTATATACAAGGGTCTCTTTCTGGTATGCCTCAAAGTCTTGATGTTTCTCTTCATATGTTCTTTTTTCAATTGCTCTAGACAATGGTCTTTTCATTCATCTTTATGTAGTACTCCAACACATGGATGATCTAATGACTCATGTAGAGGTATGTCTGGTTTACTGGAATGAGAAATCATAGTCTTCTCCCTCCATCTAGGAGAACCTCTAGTTATGAATATTGCAATGCTTTCATTCATAAGTCTTTTGTACACTGTTCTTCATCACAACTTTCAGTTCTACTTGATTGCTTTCATATTTGGTTGGTAATCTTGTGATTCTCGATACAATGACTGGTTGTTTAGGCTTCTCTTATTTCTTGGAATATTTATGTTCTTCCTCATGTTTTTCTTTAGTTTTTGGGTCCATGGAGTTTCTTATAGATTCCATGCCCTAAATATTCCACTTCTTTCTTTGATCATAGGATCATAGATCTGGATGGAAAACCAGGGATACTTTAAGGCTTCTCTTCGAAGAACACTTCTTCTGAGGTTGAACTGAGCACATACTGTCTTTCATGGTTACTACCATGGATATATACTTCATCATCTTCAATGGATCATAGGATTATCTCCCTCCTAATCCTTGCTTCATGTATGGTTGCATATAATCAGCTCCCTCTGTCTAATAGAGTCCATGGTTCTATCTGCATCCTTATTGTCTTCTGCAATAAATAATTGGCTCTCTCTATCTAACAGATTCCACACTTCCGTCTTGTTGTCTTCTACAAAATGTCATAAGTCTTTCTTCAATTTCCTCTTGATTGATGACTTCTTTCTGTCTTTTATTTTTTAAGTCTCTTCATGATTTATTCGGCTTATCTTGCAATAGTTTCCACATGATTTTCTTGATGTATTTCATTCTTTCATGTATTATCCAATGATATCAATCCTTATCTTGTTGTTCTTCCATCGGTATAGTTCTTCTTGGAACACATTATCTTCCAAGAGATAGATATACAAGATATGTATAGAGACGATGCAAACAAGATATGTACAAGGAATAAGAAGAGTATTGCTACCTTTAGAAGAAGAAGTCTCTTTCATCCTTCTTAGTCTTCTTTGTAGGTTCCTTTTCTTTGGCAACTGATGATTCATGTTTCTCCTTCCTTTTCTTTAGATCGGGACAATGATTCTTGTAGTGACCATACTTTCGACAGTTGAAGCACTGTACTTCTAAAATGTCTTTCTCTTGATTTGGCTTCCTCCTTGAACCAAACTTCCTTTTGTTCCTGAAATTCTTGAATCTTGTTGTGAAGGCTTGATCATCATACTTCTTTTGGGTTTTCTATTTTGCACTGATCCTTGATTCTTTTTTAGCATAGCAAGTCCAATGTTCTTCAAATGTTGGATACTCCTTCCTTGTGTTCATTCTTGCGGAAAATGCATCCCACATCTTGGGAAGACCGTTGAGTACTATCTTTACCAATTCCTTCTCTGAGATGATCTATTCAATAGCTTGTAGTTGATCTCTTAACTGATATATTCTCACAAAATATGATGTTATGTTGTCCTCATCATTCATCTTCATGTCACGGAGCTCATTCTTCAGACTCATAACTTGTCCAATGTTTCTGACCGAGAAGAGATTTGTTAGGGCATCATACATTATTTTCGATGAGTCAATATGAGATATGTAGGGTATCAAGTGGTATTTTATAGATTTCACTATGATACTCATAGCATTGATGTCACCATCTTTGAACTTCTCCATAGCTGCAATGTTCTGCGGTTCCTTCTCTTTCCCTTCTTCAAACTCTGGTTTTATGATCTTTCCTTTCACGATATCCAACACTTTATTCTTGGAAAGGATGAGATAAATCCTTGTCTTCCACGCTCTGAAGTTAGAAGCTCCATCTAACTTGTTCTCTAACTTCATAGAGTAAGTCATGGCTGCTTTGACTTGGTCAACCCTAGATTTGACCAAAATCTCAAACTTCACGTCTTGGATTTATAAGAGCACCAGGAGATGCGCTAGGCTAGGGCACACTGATATATGTAGAGATTAGGTCAATCCCTTCATTTAAGGTGACACAACAAGAGGATTAGGGTTTCTGCAACTGCACCTACTAGTAACCCTAATGATAGTGCTATGGTGACTGCTCCTGCTAGAAACGCTAGCAACAGTTCTTCAACGAGCTTAATATCCTTATGGATATGTTTCCTTCTAGTAGTTAGACTGAATGAAGGAGGTGTGGGCCCATAACCTGTTAGAATATAAGTGGATGTGCTCATTTTACCATTGACAATACCCTTGTCACCCAACCATAGGCCGAAGCCACCCTCCAAGCACCTTAACCTTGATAGAGAATCATTCTCGAAGTAAACCCTAGGCTAGATAGCCAAACAAAGGGTAGCACACATTTCCCCAAGGATAGCGCATCAACAAGAGCTGAGAAAATAATCCAAACCCTAGCCAAGAGATATTCCAAGTGTAACTGTTAGTTGTAGCAGCTGCAATGACAACTCTCCTCCAAACCTGCACAGGAACTGGGAAACTGCAGTGCACACAAGTGCTGCTCTGCAATTCGAAGACTGCCTTCTAGAATGAGAACTGGCCTCTTGTATTTATACTAATTTTGGGTAACTACCTAGGTGGACTTCTCATTATGGGTATCTATCTGTTCAATATATATTATTATTTATGGCAAACTTCTTCTCTTTGAGGCTAATTACCTAATATAAATTATCTTCTTGAGCCGACAAATCTTCTAGGGTTATTAGCCAACTCATTAGGGTTTCTTCTTGCTTCCAGGAGTATTCTATCCTCGTCAGGTTTACATGTGGAGGTAAATACCTCCCTCAACTACCATAATATCAACAGGGACTACCAAGAACACAAAAAGGATTCGATTCCATATTTGTGGTGGTGGATAGATTTTCAAAGATGTCACATTTTATCCCATGCTAGAAGACCAATGACGCAATGCATATTGCAAACCTGTTTTTCAAAGAGGTTGTAAGACTTCAAGGCCTACCCAGAATCATTGTCTCGGACATAGACACACAATTTGTTTGTCACTTTTGGAGAACATTGTGGAAGAAGCTGGGGACAGATTTTTTCTTTAGCTCAACTTATTATCCTTAGACATATGCGTAGAATGAGGTGGTGAACAAAAGTTTGGGAAACTTATTAAGGAGTCTGGTCACTGAGCACCATAATCAATGGGATCAATTTCTGCCGCAATTAGAATTTGCATACAATGACTCACCAAACAGGAGCGCTAGAAAAATCTCATTCCAAATATTGTATGGAATGCAACCCAGGGGAGTATCTGAGTTGAGAGACTTGGAACATAGTGATATCAGAAGCACTGTAGCAGAATATTTTGCTGCAGACATGCAGAAGCTCCATAGCCAGATCAGAGGACAGTTGAAGAGTTCTAACCATGAGTATAAATGTAGAGCTAATCAACATCGCAGAGAACTTCAATTTGAACTAGGAAACCAGGTTCTGGCACATCTATGAAAAGAGAGGTTCCCTAGAGGAACATATAATAAGTTAAAGATGAAAAATATAGGACCATGTGAGATCTTGAGGATGTTTGTTGCAAACTCCTATGAGATTGAGCTACCAGATTGTGTGGGCATTTCACCCATATTTAATGTTTCAGACTTGTATCCTTATAGGAAATATGACATAGAGGAGTCAAAAGATCAAGAGAAGATCCAGTGGGAGAAACAAATGCCTATAGCAGAGAAGCCAGAAATGGAGAAGATCATGGATTAGAGGATTGGTCAAAAGACTAGGAGGAAAAGCTATTTTGAATATCGGGTCAAGTGGAAGGGACACCCAATAGAAGGTGCAAGTTGGGAAAATGAAACTGCTATCAAGAAGCATGGAAAGTTAGTAAAGGAGCTCATGGATAGGAGTCCATGATTTTTTGTCAAGGGGAGTATGATGTAAGAGCATTGCTGGAAAACATGTAGAGAAAGACCCATTAACGTCTGGGAATCTGTACAGAAGCTCAATGCTGGTAGTCACAGTAGATATTTTGAAGTCCGCCTTAACTTAGCACCAGAATTAAACTTTGGAGGCAAGCTTGGACAATTATGAGTTAAATGGGAGACTCCACTATGGCTCTGGAATGTGCCTGATTTATAATAGTCGTTAGGTTAAGTTATAGAGTAGACAAGTAGCCATGAAAAACCCTAAGAGCCCTCTATGATAAATAGAGGTTTTGTATGCCTGAATGAGGCTAGTCGGTAGTTGGCTGGAATAGAAGTTAGGAGAATATTTCATTATTTTTTTGTTGTTGTTCATTTACAGGTGTAACCATTTTCACTTATGAATATAATAGAGGAAAATTGATCCAATGCATGGTGTGAACATTGTTTGCAATTCTCTATGTTTTTTTTTCATTAATGAATGAATGAATCTCATTTGAGTAGATGGAACTGTGACTGTTAGGATAAGTTTCAATTGTTTCTCTTCTATGGAAGTAGTGCAAGGTGTGCACAAAGAACACAAGGGGTGCATTGACGAAATCTCTTTCGGTTCTGAAGCTCAAAAGAGATAACACAAAACTTTCCCTTTGCAAGGAGTGCAAAGAGACTGGTTCAAGGACTGGATGGTCATTTGAAAGAATCATAAACCTTGTGTAAGATCTGGTGCAAGAAGTGCATAGATTCGAGATTCGATTAAGCATCGAAGAGTAAGGAAAAGAGAACACTAGGAAGGAGAGAACAATTTCTCTTCGAGAACTCCTTAGGATTTGAGCTATCAAAATCCATGAAACGCAAGGAGTGCACGGAAAATCAAATTCTTCACGAGACCAAGCTCAGGAGGGGCAACACTTTTCATAAGTGAAAAATATATTGAAGAATCATACTCGTCGAAGGATAAAAGGTTCAATACCTTTGAACACCCATAATATCTTCTAACTCTGAATATAGCGTAAGAGCAAGGGGGAAAAGATCTCAGTCGTTCGATCTGAACGCTATAGAATTGAAACCATCCATTAGGAGGGATGCGTGGTGAACGACCAACATTTCTCTGACTCACGCTTTGGAGGAGTCGAAGGGAAAATGCTAAGAATTCGCGAAGCCCGAATCCGCGACTTGATCTAAGTCATTGGATCAAGGAGAGATCTGGACCATTGATTGTGTAGGGTGAAATATTGGCATTTCAGGGATCAGAGGATCAGAGGTGACACGTATTTTGACTTCTCGAAACACGAATACCCAAAGTCATTGCGACCGTCAGATCGAAGGAGAGACCTGGACCATTGATCCAGTGCCATCGCGATTTCAGTTGTCGGGATGACGAAAGTAGTTGTTGACCAAGGGAATATGTGAGCTATAGATCTCAATTCATTGCGATCTCGGCTATCGGGAGAACAAAGGCAAGGGAACTCCAATGTCACAAAACATGAAACGTTGACTTGATTGCAGTTGTCAATCAAGGGGAGATATTGACCGTAGATATCAGGTCATCGCGATTTCGGCTATCGGGTGAATGAAAGTAGAAAAAATTCCAGAGTCGTGAAACAAGAAACCGCAGTGCGCCTTTCACTTGAGTGCATGGTCACCACCAGTGGTCACAAGGGAGAAAGGGCTTAGCAGAGAGGAGGCAGCGCCTTTTCGGCGTTGAGGTTCAAACAAAGGTTGGAAGAGAAGTCGTGGGTCTCAGACGACTTGTGCATTTGGGTAAAGGACCTATGTAAGTGGGTCAGGGGTCTAGCAGAGACCCGAAGATTCAATCGGACTCAGTGTCTTGATCGATCCTAGACTGGGAGGTCACGCAACCCTTAGGAGAGAAGGGGGGTCTGCATCAATATTCGACCTACCCAATCTCTGTAACATCCCATACCTGACTTGAATTTATTTTGAAAAAACAAAAAACAACCACTCCACCACTCCAGCCAGCAACACAATAGAAATGGTTGCATTATCCATAAATCAAACATTATCAAACAACAGCTATAGAAACTAATTTCACTTGTCTAAAATACATATATTAATATGGCAACCAATTGGTTAAAAGAAAGACACTATATGCACATGACCTCTTACCCACTCTCATAGATTTGTAGATGCCCAAAAACCAAATGTCTTGCAAGTCGCCAACCACAACACCTCTAAGTTTTCGAAGAACCTCTCCTTCCTAGATTATAGTAAACTATATTGTGACCAAACAAAAAGAATTTAATAATTAATTAGAAAAAAATAACACAATTAAAACTCCTTGTAATTCAAGAAATATATCTCAAAGAATCATGTCATACAGTACACAAAAATCCCTTCAAAATTTTTGAATCGTACTAAATTTAATGAAGAATGAGAATACAATAATTTATATATATATTTCTTAAAATAATTCTATTTATTGTATATTAATTATATATGCATATTTTCTCATCCATAGCTTTAAATGACACCAAATTTTTTTTCAACTCAAAATCAATTGCTATAGTCTGAGGCCTTTGACAAGAACTAATAAACTAATGCATAATATATATATATATATATATATACACTGCATTACATAATAAAAAAAAGTTTTGTATAATACAAATGTTTAAATAAAACCAAAAAATGAACTATATGAATAAGAGAATACATTACATAAATTAAACAAATTCATTACATAAAATGAAAGCATTATATATAATGAATGTATTATAAATAAAATCAAATGCACTATAAAACCAACGTAGTATAAAATTAATGAATTATAAATTTAAAAATGAATAAATTATGAACAAGTGTGATTAAATTATGAACAAGTGTGATTAAATTATGAACAAGTGTGATTATAGTGGTTGTGTCCTTGTTGTTTAGGAAATTGAAATGGGATTGATAGCAATGGTTATACTAAATACCACTAATCTAGCCATTAATCTAGTCATTAATAGCCTGGGTAGTAAACATGTTTGTGAAAATGGCAGTAAGCTCGTTTTCATGCAATCCTTAATGCATGGGTGTTAATTCTATATAACAATGCGGAATTCAATTGAATTGAATTAGAACCTGTTATATTCACTCTCCTTAGCTCATTCATATCCAAATATACTTTAGTCCTATCGATTATATCATTGTAACATCATAAGTTCAAATTGTCAAATGCTTACCCATATGGAACTTCATTTGGAACTTGAATCAAGTGGAGTGAAAGAAAACATTCATTCATGCTTTCCACCCTCCACCTACAAAGTAGGTATGGCTCGATGGAAGGTATAGGGTTGTTTTGGATCAAAGAGTTACTAATCCATTAAAATTATCTTATAACATTTAGGTTATGGGTGAGCTTAATATTTTATGTTAAAATTTGAAAATGTTTTTTCATAGGAGGTCAAGTCATCTCTCTTTGAGATTTGTACTCACATGAGTTATCTATGGAATGGCCCCTTTTGGGCCACAGATTATGATCAAGGAAGAGGTGGGGTGGTGTTAGCCATTTTTCCACACCTACAAAATTATGTTGCAACATTAGGGAGTTACCAAAAAAATTGTTGTTTGTTGATTAGTATACTATTTCATGAGAGATTGCTATGTTTTTGTTCTATGTATGAACCAAAAGTTACCTCTGCATGTATACATCTATGGCATGGATGGAGACATCTCTTCTAGATGCTAACTGGATAATTGGTAGACATTTTAACATGGTTGAATGGGATGGTGATAGGGGAGGAGGCGTTGGTTACATGATTAGTGGTTCAGAGAAGTCGGTTTCGTATAACTGTAAATCCTCTCTTCATTTATTTGACCTTAATTGGGGAAAGAAAGGAGTTTATTATGGTGTATGGTTTACTCTATCCAAATTTCGATAGGGATTTTCCAAGCTTTAAGCTAGGCTAAATTAGATCTATGGCCCAAGGGATGATATCTCCTATTCTTGGAATATGCATATGGTTTATGTGTTTATGGCGTACTCATTATGACTTCTATTTTGACAGGGTATGTGATGGAATCCAAACCTTCATCTTTGCTCAACCTTAATGTTTCCCATTTGGAGTCTATCGATTTTCACGGTTTGGTGCATAGTATCTAGAATTGTATTCATCATCCTGGGGGGGGGGAGAGTGGATTTTATGGTGGGAGGAGGTCATTTGTTGTACTATGAAGTTTATCAGAGGATGGGGTCGCATGAATACCTAGAAGCGTAAGAGAGAGCTTCAGGAAGATAAAAAATAGTTAGAAGAGGTGTGTATTCTCTTGGAGGAACTACATAACATCACCCTCCATGAAGATGCAACCTGGTTTTGTAAGATGGTTCACAAGTAGGAGGAGCATATTGCAAGAGGGGATCAATTCAAATCTTGACTACGATGGGTTTAGGAGGGTCACGAAGGATCTAAGTTCTTCTTTGACTTCTTGAAGTGGAAAGTGGTAGCTGACAAGGTTCTTGGTCTATGTAGATAAGATGGGAGTCTTAAGGAGAACCCTACATATATCTATATCTAAGGTATATTTAGTGGACACTTTCAAAAACTTTTCTCTCATTACCACTTGTTAGAGTCAATTGTGGTTTCTAGGGATGCTTTCTATATATTGGTTTCTCAGAAAGTATTGAATGGAGATCTATATAGATTGGAAGGATATTTTACGAAAAATGAATTTTTGGTTTCTCTCTCTTCAATGACAAATAGGAAGTCCTTAGGTATTGATGTTTTTTTTATTTTGAGCTTTACAAGGTAATGTGGGACACAATGGGGGACGATTTTTGCAATCTTGCACACGAGTTCTTTTCCACATGGAGTCTTTCGAAAATACTTAATCAATGAATCATCAAGCTTATTTTGAAGAATACATCTAGATATTTTATTGGTGAATGGTGGCAGATAACTTTATTGAGCATTTTTTATAGATGTATGGCTAAGGATTTAGCTAGGAGACTCTTATAAGTGGTCCAAAAAAATGTTTTTTGATACAAAAAATGATTTGTACATGGAAAAATTATTTTGGATGTAGTATTGTCATCTTGGGAAGCCATGGAGTGATCTAGGGAGTCTAGTAAGCATGCACTTTTCTGAAAAATCAATTTTGACAAAGCATATGATAGTATTGATTAGTCACTTATCACTGATATGTTGACCATCCTTGGTTTTTCCCAACATTGTGTTTGTTGGTGTCCAGGTATGAACGATTTATTCATCCTTTTTCCTACATTAATTTATCAATCCGGGTGTGTATTCTTTCAAGGCAATGTGCAAGGTATATGCAGGGGCAAGAGCACAATTCATTCTGGCCAAGGGTTCATGATTAAGATTCAAAACATTGTTGTGAAACTAGATTGATTACAACTTCCGAAAAGAAATCATAAGAATTAAAACACTGTAACAACAAGCATAAATAATAAATAATACACACGGAAATATGCAACACCTGATCAGAAGAGTGGGCTCAACTCTCTTATCAGGGTTGCGTTAGTCAGAATGAAGATTTAAGACAACAAAATAGATGATGCGCTATAAATATGAAAATGGTTATTACAATATAAATGGGGGCATCCCCCATTACAGGAATAAACTGTCTTTTATACATGGAGAGGGAGAACAACCTCTTTCCCCAAAACATGGTAACCGTATCCCCAAAAATATACATTAGTTGGAATGACACCAATACTAGATAGACAAGATCGGTGAGATGCCCAATAATGGTTCAGGGATCTGCGACTCCAGTTGCGCAGCCTCCTTATGGCTTGGTCATTGCTATGAATAGCAGATCTACTGCGAGATACTGAAGCCTTGGTTCCTGTTCTCCAGAAGCTGCGGTCAAACGTTCATTTTAGTGCTACGAATAGGAAAAACTCTACGACTTTATTTCATTAATAAAATATTCCAATAGACAAGGCATGGGTATTTACCACACAGGTTTAACATAGTAAACATAGTTAAATAAGTGAAAAAAGGTTAAAAAGGGTAATGGAAATGCAGTAGAAAGATAGTGCGATTTGGTGCCCAACATCTCCCCTCAACTATCCTTTTGCATGCCCTCATGCAGTTCGCCGCCTCCATCGATTTGGATTTTGCTGACTGTTGGCTTCCTGAAAATGGGCGAGACCATATTCTTCGTCTATTTCTGTCCCTAGAACTTTAAAGTCGTCTGAAAGGAGGAATTCTTCCCACCAATCTTCAAAGACAATATATGCTGGAGTGTAATTTTCTACTGACAACCAAATAGTGGGAAATTGAAACCGAAGTCCCATCCATTGGACCTCGCATGTTCAGACACATGCCACATATCTAGGCACTCTGGGGAGCACTCGTACAAAATTTGGTGCGCTAAAAGGTTCCTTGTTCTGGACAGCTGTAGGTGCCATCATCCACCTTTTTTGATAGCAATCAAGGGCCTCTTCATGAAATGTGACTATTTGCTTAACACAAAGATCAAGGCACCAATTTTGTGTCCTCAACATTCTGTCTCTATTCCCCTCAATTCCCAAAAAGGTATTGTGTTTAATGAACATGGTGACTGAACTCTCGGGTTCTCCTCTTACTATAAATAGCTTTGTAACCTGATTAGATTCAAATGTGTTAAAAGCCTTCTGTCAGCTGAACTGGTTGAAAGTGTAAGAGGTGAGGGCCCTTAAATGAATGTCCCCCACATATGGGACTGGGTTGAATTATCTATCCAGGCGCAGCAAATACCCATGCAAGTAAAATTCACACATCAAATGTTGATTTGGCATGTTGTGGTGCCTCATTATTTGGAGGAATTGTACACCATCTTCTATTTTGTAACTAATCTCGTTTTTTATGCTCTCCATGCAGAATAAAAGAAAAAGTTCATGTAAGAATAAAGAATAACAAGAAGAAGGGGGGTGACATGCCATCACCTCTTGCGCCAAATTAAATATCTACTCCTTATCAGTTTTCAGCTCTGCCACTTGCTTTTCCAGCTGCTCCATATTGAGCTGCTTCTTTGCATGCCTTAATGTCACAATGTCTATATGCTCCACATATTCAAAAATAGTTGTGGAGGCTCGTTCCTGAGATCTTTGGACCTCGTTTTGATACTAAGTTGCGGTAGATTTCCAAGCCTGTAATTCGACCGTTAAGGCATTCTCACGTTCTTCAAACAATCGCTCGACTGGGTCTGTTTGAGTAGCAACAGAGGCTATGGCTACCTGGTCCGTCTGAGTCTCTGTTTCTACTCCTATGGCCTTGGATTTTCTAGCTTGTTGCTTGTATTTCTTCATCTGCTTCTGCATTTTGTGTACCCGTTTCCTTAGTTTCCTAACCTCCATCTTAAGTCGCATTGTCTCTTTAAACTATATATTTTGTTTGACTGGGATTCTTACGACCTTCTCGCCTATCTCTTCCATTGGCTCATTCGTTGGGACCGCTTCACGTGGTCCCTCCTCTTCACCAACGGCTATTTCCTCTTGTTGCGCACTCACCGTGACCGTTGGTGCCCTTGAAAGATTCTCTCCTTCTGATGTGTTTGTTGGAATCCTTCCTGGTTCCCCAGCCTCCGAGACCTCTACCTTTTTCTCTTTTCAGGCTCTGAAGTGCCTATCGCCTGAGTAGCATCCACCCCACATGGTTGTGGCTTTTGTGATAAAATTGGACGAATGGAGAGATCTTCTTCTATGTGCCGAAGGGAATGAGTTCACCTTAATCCTCTTGGAATAAAGGAGAAAAAGGAGAACTAGCAAGGACCTTCAATGTTTGGTCCCGACATTGACGCTGGTTCTTGTGGGTCAGTGCCAAACTCACGCCCTAGTTCTCCCAACACTTCCTCCATGGGTTCCATGGCTTCCCTATCTCCAAGCTCTTCTTGTCCTTGTTCCTCCTCTTCCATGGGTTCTATGGTCGGGGTGGTCACGACCTCTTCTTCATTCGGGTTATCCTCCTCCATCGAATTCATGGTGACAGGAGGTCCTTGTGGGGTACCCTCGGTCGCAATATCGACCAATTCACCCACTCATGTCTGTTGCGACCCCACTTCTGTGGTTATCATGCTATCAAATTGCTCTGCTAGTTCCACAGGCGAGGTTGGTTCTCATGGGACAACCTCGACCGTGGTACTAGTGGGCCTTTCTATGTCAACTTCCACATCTTCCATTGGTTCCATGGTTTCAACTTGCTCTTGGGGAGCAACCTCTTCTTCAAATTCTTCATCTTCCATATTCATCTCTTCTTGTTCCTCCTAGTCAACATAATCATCTTCTCGTGCATTTTCCTCCTCTGTGGCTTCTGGTTCATCTTCCCTAGCATTTTCCTCCTCCGTGGCTTCCGGTTCATCTTCCTTAGCAGCCACAACAACTGCTACTTCTTCCTCTGTGGAATCCTGAAACAGTTCCCATGGGATCGGGATTCGTCTGATGTCATTCATTACTAATAGCTGAATGAACCCATGGTGGGTGATGACCGCCAATACCTCTCGCGACTCCAGAGCCGAATGCACCATTACGTGAAGGCTTCTCAATAAGAAATAAGGCACATTCAGTGAGAAAACCTCTGCTTGGTGAAATCGCAGGTGAGTTAGTATTCAGAGATGGCATTTGAATATGGTGGAGTATCTCCCTTCACAAGTCATATATCTCATGACGAACTCTGCTACTTCTTCCCATGGATGCGGTAGCGAGTTTCAGATGTATCCTCGACCCTTATGCATGATGCTTTCTCCCACCTGTAAAAAGGCTTCGAGAAACTCCGGAAGGGCAGTCCTTCTTGAAAACCATCACTATCCGTTTTGAGGGAGTCCACTGTCTTCTTTGATGGCTTCCTCTGTCACAGGGATTTCAATTTCACAGACCTGAGAGATTCCTTCTCTCAAGTTGAATGCAAATTCTTCCGCAATTTCTTCATTCGACCCTTTCAACCTATCAAAGTAAACATTCCAGCCTGCATTCTCAAAGACCTGCCATACCTCCTGATTGTTTTGAACTCTTGTTGTATCTTCAGGCTCATGCCGCACAGATCGTCCACCCATTGCTGTAGAGGCAGAGTTAGCAAGTCGAATGCAGTTAGATGGTAGGGGGAAATGACAGGGCTCCAAACCATTGGCAACTAAAATAGCGTCATGTCGGTTTTGGGGACAATGGATGAAACAATGCTGGTATGTTTGAAAATGATGATAGATTGTGGTGGTACTATCATAGATTTAATGTAGTGTGTTGGGGAGGTGACTGATTATGACTACGTGTACGAGTACGCATTTCAACATATCAAAGTTATGATTACGAAGTACCAAAATCATTGGATTCTGTTTGGTGAGGATCATCTATCATAAATGATTTTTCGTGGTATGCAATCGTTTATTATGATGGTTCCCCCAACTTAATTACGACCGTCCATGACACATTTTGATGTCTTTTTGGAATATTTTAATTAAATCCATAAAATTCGGTGGAGATGTACCTGGGGACCTACCTTATGGTGGAGTAATAGTAAAATGTCTGATGGAGTAATGGAAGCAGGGCGTAATAGCAACAAGGAGTAACAACAATAGTGAGTAGTTAGAAATCGACGGAGTAACGACAGTTATGGAGTAATGACACCGACAGAGTAACTACAGTTGCGGAGTAACAACACCGGTGGAGAATCAGTAGTTGCGGAGTAACAACACCAGTGGAGAATCAACAGTTGCGGAGTAATGGCACCGACGGAGTAATGGAAGTTGCGGAGTAACAACACCGACAGAAAAACGACATTTGCGAAGTAACAACACCGGTGGAGAATCAGTAGTTGCGAAGTACCAACATCGGCGGAGAATCAACAGTTGCCTAGTAACAACAGTTACGGAGTAATAACACTTAGTGGAGTAATCAATACACACCAGTGGAGTAACGATAACGTCTTTATAGCAGCATTGTTGGATTAACAACGCCGAGTGTTACATTTGTCCTAGCCATATTCCTTTGTTATTCCTGCAAAATACAAACAAGTAATATTTACAATATTTTTATTTATTTATTTATTTTATATAATTTTTTTTTTCCTTTTTTTAGGACAGAGTGAGAGTGTCCTTCATTCCAACAACCATTAAATCAGGTGAATCAGAAAGGTGTTTGACAAAGGCATTTCTAGAGGCTGGACGGTGGTATAGTTTTAGACAGTGTCTGTTTACTACGAACGAAGTATGATTCTTATCTATTGTAATTAATCTAACCGTTCCATTGTCGAAAACTGCGTCCACTTGATATGGCCCCATCCAGTGAGCGCGAAGCTTTCCTTTGAAATCCTTAAATCAGGATTCATAAAGTAATGCCTAATCTCCCACATGAAACACCTTACTTTTGATAAATTTATCATGCCATTTCATTCTCTATTGTTGAACAACAATGGTTTTCTGGACAGCTACTGACCGAATCTCGTCCAACTCATTCATCTATTCCAGTCAGTGTTTCTGTGTTTCTGATAGGTATAAGCCTACTTCTAGAGCTGTTTTGAGTGTACTGATCTCAAATTCCACCGGAAACAAGGGGACTTTACCATAGACTAATTCAAATGGAGAAAACCCAATTATGTTCCGCCATGTTGTTCTGTATGCCCATAAATCTTCTGGAAGTTTCTGTTCCCAGTCCCGGCAATGACTTGCTACTGTCTTTGTCAAGATATCTTCTAATACCTTGTTTGTGCTTTCTACTTGACCGTTCACCTGGGGGTGATAGGGGGTTGTCACTTTATGTTTGACCCCATATTTCTGCATCATCTTTCCTATCATGTGGGATGTGAACTTTTATACTCCATCCAACACAATTTCCCTTGGAGTACCGTATCAGGCAAATATTTCTTCAAAAAGAAAGTCTGCCACTACTTGCTCTGTTGCTCTTGTGACCGCTCTGGCTTCCACCCATTTAGTTACATAATCAGTGCAGACCAGGATGTAAGCTTTCTAATGAGAAGGTGGGTTCAAGGGTCCAACAAAATCGATGGCCCATTTCTCAAACGGTTCAAGGACTATTTGGGGTTGTAGAGGCATTTCATCTGCTTTCCTAGGTTGTCCCATCCATTGGTAGCTATCACACCTTTGGACATAATCCCAAGCATCACAAAATATGGAGGGCTAGTAATATCCCATTTGCAGCACTTTGTGACATGTTCTTTTATCTGCAAAATGTCCTCCACAGGGTCCATCATGTGCAGCCTTCAGTATCTGATAGTTATCACCTTCTGCCACATAATGCCAAATCTGTTGGTCAACCCATGTATGAAAGAGATATCCTGCCATCCATGAATATCGAGTGCTCTGGTGAATAATCTTCCCTTTCTCCTTATATGACAGATGACGAGGCACCTTCCCTATAGCAAGATAATTAGCAATATCTGCATACCACAAAGTGTTAGCAGATACTACAAAAAGATGTTCGTCTGAAAAATTATCTTCAATTAGTGTATTCTTACCATCATGTTCTATCCTAGATAAGAAATATGCAACCACATTGTCCTTCCCTGGTTTATCTACTATAGTAGTATCAAATTCTTGTAGTAGAAAAAGCCATCTTGTGATACGACCAGGGGTAATAGGTTTATTCATTAAATACTTGATAGCTGCATGATCAATATGCAGAAAGGTAGGATACCCGGTAATGTAGTGCCGGAATTTATTGATGGCGTAATGACAACAAGGAACTCTTTCTCAGTCACTATGTAGTTTAATTCAACATGAGCCAAATTCTTACTAACATAGTAAACTGCATATGGTATTTTGTCCTCTTGTTGTCCTAATACTGCACCAATCGTTGTTTGGGAAGAATCCGTATGAATATGGAAAGGCAATGCCCAATCCATCCCTCTAAGGATTGGAGCACAACAGACCAATTCCTTAATTCTCATAAAGGCTGCATCACAATCCTCTGTCCAAACAAAATCTGAATCTTTTGTTAGCAATTGAAAAAGTGGATGTGCTACTTTAGCAAAAATTTCTATAAAACGCCTGTAATAACCAGCCTAACCAATAAAGCTGCATACCTGCGTGGGCATTTTTGGGTGTCGGGAAATGTTGAATTACCTTTGTCTTTGTTGGGTCCATCTGGATTCGTTCAGCTGTGAGAAAATGTCCTAGAACAATTCCCTCTTCCATCATCATATGGCATTTTTCCATACTCAGTGAGACACGCGCTTGTATACACCTTTCAAGAACTTTTTCTAAATTTTTCATCCCTTCAAGAAATGAATAACCATATGGAGTAAAGTCATCCATGTAGATTTAAACACTGTCATCTATCAAATCAGAGAAGATTCCCAAAATTTCCCTCTGGAACGTTGCAGGAGCATTACACAGGCCAAAAGGAAGGACCCGATATGCGAATGTTCCCCAGGGGCATGGGAAAGTGGTTTTGTCCTGATCTTTAGGAGCTATCTGGATCTGGTTATACCCACAAACCCATCTAGAAAAGAATTTTTTTTTTTTCCAACCAATGTGTCCAAACTTGATCAATAAATGGAAAAGGAAAATGATCTTTCTGCGTTGCCTTATTTAATTCTCAATAATCCACGCATATCCGCCATTTACCATTTTTCTTGGGGACCATTACTAATGGGGAGACCCATTGGCCTTCTGAGGTGGGGTAAATAAAACCCACGTCCAGTAATTTCTGAAGTTCCTCTTTCACAACATTTTTCAATGCGGGGTTTATCCTTCTCTAAGGTTGTCTCACAGGACGACAATCTTCCTTTATGTATATATGATGG
This sequence comes from Picea engelmannii, assembly GCA_009831015.1. NCBI lineage: Eukaryota > Viridiplantae > Streptophyta > Pinopsida > Pinales > Pinaceae > Picea > Picea engelmannii. The sequence goes on along the minus strand of ML803453.1, from coordinate 285,035 downwards.
GCACATGAATTAACATAAATCCCCTTCATATCTGTATAATCCCAGGTGAAGGCTTCTTTGTGTTTCCAAAGGACATCCACGATTTGTTTCTTCTGGGATTCTGACAGGGTTGGATTAATATTTAGGGTTTTTCCTGGTTCTAGTTCCACTGGGACACTTTCACTGGGTGCATCAACATGTAGCTCCTCTGATCCTTCTGTTTTTTCCATTGTTTCTTGAGTCTTACAACTTAGGATGGATTCTAGGAATTGTTGATTTTTTTTGGAGATGGAGCAAGGATCATCCATAAAGGAGGTGATTACATCATCTTCCGATTCCATTTTCAACTGAAGGGCTTGCCCAATAGTGAGGATTGGTCTCAATTCCTCATTTTCTATTTCAAGCTCTTTCCTAGATAAACTTTTCTTGCCTCTTGTTGGTTTTATGGATGGGTTTGGTTCTACACGTGGGTATAAAACTAAGTTCTTAATGTTGTGCCCATTTGAAATAACCATGTGCTCCGATCAGCACCCAATGTAAGCATCTGCAGTGGCCAACCATGGTCTACCCAAAATCAAAGGATGGCCACCCACTGAAGATTGCATTTGTAAGACCAGGAAATCTATGGGATAGTGCCATGAACCCACTGAAATTGTTACATATTCCAACTTTCCTACAGGTTCGACTCTAGATCGGTCTTCCAATTCCAATACTATGGGTGTATGTTTCAAGTTATGAAGACCTAAAGCATGTGTGGTTTCAGTGGTGATAACGTTGATGGAAGCACCCAGGTCTACCAACACATTTGGAATCTATACCCCATTAATTTGTACTGCCAGAATTGGGTTCCCTGAATCTCCATACTTTTCAGGCATTGACTTTCCCATCATGAAATCTGATAATTTTCCCATCACATGAATGGTAAGGGGGTCTTTGGATTTCTTTGCAGGTTTCTTTGAACAGTATTCACTAAGAGTCTTTGCATATATTGGTACATACTTCATATCTTGTAACAAGGGAATTTTAACAAATAAGTTCTGCAATTCTCCTAATAAATCAAATTTAGCTTGAGGGCTTGATTTACTCAAAGTTAGTCTATCTGGGTAAGGTGGTTCAGATTGGTGTTGTTTTACAGGAGGCGCCTAGTTTCTATCAGTTTGTTTTGTCTCTTTATTAATTGTTTGTGATTCCTTACCTTCACTATTAAGTTGTTCAATGGTAACTGGAGGAGGTTGAACATTAAGTGTCCGCCCTGATCGTAGATTCATTTCATACAACTCTGCAGTGGAAATTATATATGAAGGTAGGTTAAGAATGTCAGCTTGATGAGCTCCCTTGCTATTAGGATTCGGATAAGGTTGGATTAAGAGATGATGAAGGGTAGGTTGATTACCCATAGGCACATTAGAGGGCAGTTGGAGTTTCTATTGTGGCACCAACTGAGGAAACTGTCCAGGAGAGGATCCTAGCCAAGTTGGAGCCCATGGGGAGCTCGAACTGGCTTGATGGTTCCACTGTTGCCAAGGTGAAAAATGGTATTATGGCCACATGGAAGGATAGGGAATGGACTACGTATTCATATTAGAATTATTGAAATACTGAGATGGATCTAGGTACATACCTTGATTTCCCATCGGTGGTCGAGGCTACCATGTATTTCTAGACCCTATGAGGTACAGTTGTTCCATGTCTTTCCCTATCCCTTGAAATACTTCTTATAGGCCTGGAAAGGATGGGCATGAGCTTGTTGCATGATTTAGCTCGCAGATATCACATTCCTCTATGGATTTTAGTGGACATTCCCTCTCTAGATGATTCTTTCTACATGTCGTGCAGAATATCGCCATAGTCCTGTCCAATTCCAGTTGCTTTTCATCTGTGTCGACAAGGTGCTGAGGATAATCGTCCTCAAATTGTCTAGCAGGTTTCTGATTTATGATTTCGTAACACCTCCTCCAGACCCTTTTGCTGAGTGACTCCCTTGTTTGTTTCTTGCAAGCCCCCTCAAGCATTGAATGCATAATTCATAGATACCTTCAAATATTTACTTAGAGGTGTCTCCCTTTCCTACAATGTTCAATAGTTCCATCAAGTCCTCACGGAAATATCTGAGGAGGATAATTTTTAGAATTTCCTTATCCAGGTCAGAGTGACCCAACCTCTCTAAGGTGTACTTGAATCGTTCCACACAATACTCCAAACTCTCGTCTTCTTTTTGTGCGAACTTGAAAAGTTCCTCCTTAATGTTCCGGGATTTACAGTAATCCTGGTATTTTTCCAAAAAAGTTTTATGCATATCATCCCATGTGGAAATAGAGCTTCCTCCAAGGCCCATGAACCATCACAGAGCTGTTCCTTTTAATGTAGAAGGAAAAAAAATTAACTTTTGGGCCTCCATCGTGTAGTCATACCCCCAGCACATTATGTCAAATTCGAATAGGAATGTGTCGAGATATTATGAAACAAGCCCATGAAAGTTTGGTAAGGTTGCTAATGGAATAGGCTTTGTGGGCGCACTAGCTCCTAGATCCCCGATTGGAAACTAGATAGTGGAGGTTGTGGGAGCCATAAATATCTTCCAACAACCGTTGGGTATTTCACCAGGCTCTGTAGAAGATGGCCGAGGCTTCCTTACCACTCAGATATGAGTTTCTTTAGAAACACTTCCCTGGTCCCTTAGTGATGCAAATACTCCTTCGATCCCTTCTCCTACGTTCTGATGACTTGATCCCTCAGATACAAACTCCTCTCTCTTATTGGAGTAGTCTGACTCTATCGAGGTTTTTCTTGTGACCTCTTCCCCCTCTATTACCAGCACAAGATTTCCCTAGTCAGGTATGCTACTAGATGTTTCTTCAACTGCTGGAGGGACCTGATGTGTCGTATCACCCAAGAATGTTGTAGACAACACTGATTGATCTAATGATTGTCCCTCGGACTTCACTCTTCGTGCCCTTGGTCTCACGGTTGCACGAGATGATGTTTCTGATTCATCCTTTGCTATAATCTACTGGATGTAGGTCTTTCTTCCCGAATATGGTCCTCCCTTCTTTGGGGCTCTCCCTCTCCCCCTATTATTTGGTTCTTTGTTCATACAAGTGTTGGTATGATGGAGGGTCTTGGCATGAATCTACAATGCTTTAGTCTTGAAGTAAGGTGTCAAAGGACCATTCCTTCCCCAAGACGAAAGATCTTATGAAAAGAAAGGAAGATAAAAAAACAAGAGTCTAAGGATCAGGGCATGGAGCAGGGCATCAAAGGACTCTTCCCTCCCCTGGACAAGAACCAGGAACAAGCACACACCATGAAAATACCTAATACTTTTCAAATTTGGAGCAGGGCATCAAAAGACTCCTCCCTCCCTAGGGTAAAAGCTAGGGTTTCCAAAAAAAACACACAAGGCTTTGAAATAAGTAAATCTAACTTAGGGTCTGGATTAGGGCATCAAAAGACTCCTCCCTCCCGACGACAAGAGAGTGGCCAAAAACGGAAAAGCAATAAAAAAAAAAAAAAAACGGAAAGAACACCTACGCTCAGGACCTGAAGCAGAGTGAGAAAACTCGTTCTCTCCCCAGGATGAGAGATTGACCCTCTGGTTGGTCTGGATCGTTGTCTTGCACCTTGTTAGCCTCCCCAACAATGACGCCAAAATGTTGGTGTCCAGGTATGAACGATTTATTCACCCTTTTTCCTACATTAATTTATCAATCTAGGTGCATATTCTTTCAACGCAACGCACAAGGTATATGTAGGGGCAAGAGCACAATTCGTTCTGGCCAAGGGTTCATGATTAAGATTCAAAACATTGCTATGAAACTAGATTGATTACAACTTTCGAAAATAAATCATAAGAATTAAAACACTGTAACAACAAGCATACCTAATAAATAATACACATGGAAAGATGCAACACCTGATCAGAAGAGCAGGCCCAGCTCTTTGATCAGGGCTGCGTTAGTCACAACAAAGATTTAAGACAACAAAATAGATGATGCTCTATAAATATGAAAAGGGTTATTACAATATCAATGAGGGCATCCCCCGTTACAGAAATAAACTTTCTTTTATACATGGAGAGGGAGAACAACCTCTTTCCCCAAAATATGGTAATTGTATCCCCAAAAATATACATTAGTTGTAACGACACCAATACCAGATAGACAAGATCGACGAGATGCCTGAGAATGGTTCAGGGATCTGCGGCTCCAGCTGGGTAGCCTCCTTATGGCTTGGTCGTTGTTGTGAATAGTGGATCTGTTGCAGGATACTGAAGCCTTGGTTCCTGTTCTCCAGAAGCTGTGGTCAAACGTTCATTTTAGTGTTGCGAATAAGAAAAAATCCGCGACTTTATTTCATTAATAAAATATTCCAATAGACAAGGCAGGGGTATTTACCTCACAGGTTTAGCATAGTAAACATAGGTAAATAAGTGAAAAAAGGTCAAAAAGGGTAATGGAAATGCAGCAGAAAGATAGCCCGTTTTGGTGCCCAACAGTGTTGGTATGATTAACACATTGTTTACATGTATCTCCTGTTTTGTTTTAGTGAATAATGTCTTGTACCCATGCATACATCTCCATAGGTATTTTAGACATCTTACAAGTTTTGACACAACACACATTGATTCCATGCCAACATGTTGGCAAAATAAAGGGACAATTCAGTTTATGTGATATCATTTCTTCTCCTCATAATTTCAATATTTCAGGGTCCTTCAACTTTAAGAGTATTTGGATATCTTGGAGGAGGGTAGTACGTTTGGTTTGTTGGTAGTGTTAATTTACTAGATCGGGTTGAGATATAGTCAAGTTGCCAATTTGGAATTGGAAGCATGAGGGTACATGCACATCTAAACTCCCTCATTTTTAGGAGAGGATTAGAAAAAATATTGTTTTGGATAATCTTTCTGATTTCAATTCTAATTCTTAGAATACCTCATGTTCAATGGCTAGGGATTTTTCATTATATTATATAGATTGGCATACCTTCATGGAGATTATTGGGCTCATACCCCAAGAGGATATTTTTAAGATGAATATTGATATGACCAGTCCTTTTTGGAAAGATTGGGAATGGATTTGTGGACATCCCTTGACCCAATATGATTTCCATAATCTCTAATAGATTTTGCATCAGTGACATGAATTAGACCATGTTCTTAACTCCAAGTGGATTTATTCAAATGGAGAGAACCATTGGATTTGGTGGTTACATGATGTCTAGTCGATTTGAACTTCTTATAAGCTTTGGGTTTTTTCTTGGTTGGTGACCTACCCATGTCTCCCATCCAAATATCATTCTGCTGAAAGTGTCCTTTCTAATGTCCTTTGCTTCTCTTGCATGAATTTAAAGTAAGTGAAGCACATCTTATGGGAATTGTCCTTTTCAAGATCATGATGGGATCAATTTGAATCTCATTTGACAAGAATCCTTCAAGGGAATTTGCATTGGAAGGAAAATTTGTTTAGTGATTCTAGATCAATGATCCTAGATTCCTTGACTAGTATATGACACGAGAGTTTATGCTTTGTATATAATTTGGAAACTCTGTTGCATGTTTTTTTTATATAATAAAGTTAGTTCTCAAACAGTTTTCTGTCAATTATCCCTAATTAAGGTACTTATGCAACTCGTTTCAAAAGGAGCATTAATGATTAGAGATGCCAAATGTTAGATATAGCTTCTTATTCTAATTTCTTAGTTGTTTTAGTAACTCTAAGAAGGAGGATATGGTGTTCATGTTATATGCCTTTTGTCTTTTTCATGCTTTTCTATTTGTTGATGTAAATAATTTTCTATTTATATGAAAAGTATCTTTAAAAATTATATCTTTTAATTATTTTCAAAATAAATTTGAAATTAAAGATTTGTACCTAAATTTAGAAACATTTTTTTATTTATAATATAGCTAATTATGACTAATAGTCTAATTTAAATTATGATCGTAATCGGTTTGTCCTCATATCCATAACCGAATTTAATAGAATTCAAGAAACTTATCACATCAGTAAACCATTTCAGAAAAAACCCTAAAAACTTCTGAGCATAATCTGTCTGTCCTCATACCCCGAATCTGTCTGTCCTCATACCCCGAACCGAGTTTAAGGAACCACTGAATTCAAGAAACTGTAGAGAAAGAAGAGAAGAAAGATCCCTAGGTAATATGCCTTAAACTTTAAATATTCTAGGATTATTATAAAGGATTGTGTTGCAAAATGCTTTACTGATTTGACGGTGTTTATGCTGCAGACTATTACTCAATGCATTTCTAAGAAATTTGTTATTCACTATTTCTCAGTATGAATTTCTAAGAAATTTGTCATTCACTTTACCATCCAAGCATTTCCAACAAACCTGTTAGTCACTTTGTGCTACTTGCATAATATAATCTTGCCAAACCTTGAAACAAAATTCACCAATGCAACTCAAAACATTACATTAGGCTTGAGTGTCAAGTATATGGGAATCTTTATCTTTTGTGTTGTTAAAGTTTCTGGTAGAGGGTGTCGATGTAAAAAATATTAAGATCGGACACCTGCAATATTGGAGAAAAATCATATAAAAATATGCTTATATTCTAACAGAGAAGAAGAGTGTTTTCATTGAGTATTACAGGATATTACTTTGGTATGTGTAGTATGATAGACTCTGTTGTTAATGGTAGAAGAAGCAGCGCACACAACTTCAAGCACACACCGATATTTTCCCCTGCACAATACTATATCGAACTTCCATTAAATTAAAACCCTAGTGAGTAGTGATGATCTATCTAATGGAGAAAAACCCTTGTGATCGATCAAACACAAACATACCCAAATATTTTTATCTAGGAGCAAAGATATGAGAATTGAAAAAAAGACCATTCATGTCCTTACGTCGTTGTCTTTCAATCATTTGGACGATTAGAATTGCAGAATGT
>ML803453.1:232542-273687 GCA_009831015.1 Picea engelmannii | reverse complement strand
CGAATGGAAAAGGGAAGGCAAGCTATACTGTCAGTGTTTAAGCATTCAAAACTCGTTGAAACGTTTCAAAAGAAAATAAGGCTCATTTCCTCGAAGTTTTATCAGTGAATTTAATGTTAGCGTTAAGTTTGTCGATAGTCCACCGTGTTTAGCAAAACCAAAAAGATGTGGATACATGAACTCATTTGACTGCGAAATACCCATTGTAAGAGGAGAGGCTACAATATTTAAACCCAAAGAAGAAAAAATTAAGAGTTGAAAATCGGCATATAAGGTAGCTCTCATTCATCTATTATGGGGTTCAAAACACCAGTGCTTCCAGCAAGTTCCGAGCATAAGGTAAATCACTGTAAATAAGCAAAACGAAAAGCCCAACACCTCAAACCCTCCTGAACGAAAGGCAATATACGCACATTGAGGACCTGCAAAACCGCAAGATAGGAGCATACAAGCACGACCTTCACATGCACAAAGCCCATTCAAAAGAATGCAACATAGAAGTTAAAAGCTCACTTACCCATTCTAGCACGCATTCAAGGTCTTCGAACGACACGTTCAGACTTTAACCATTTCACGTTTTGAGTAAGCACTGGGCTATCCGCTTTGTGGGAGCGCCTATCTCCCTCTTCCTTGTGGGAGCATTGTTGTTCAATGGGCCCTGGGGACAAAACACGGAGGAAGCGTCGATGTCGATTCTCTTATACACTTGCATTTTCCTTCAATTTCAAATTGTTGTCATCGTAAGCGGAGCGCTGTTGAAATTGTCTGCCACCTCCTGCGCCGGTTGCACCCTGTCGAAACTGTCTGCCACCTCCTGCTGCTCCAGATACAATACAGTCACTTAGACTCACGGGTATCTTATGAGTGAGAAAGTGTTTTCCCCTCTTGTATTGTTTTAATCATTGTACCAGATTGTTAATGAGGTTGTAGTGGGTAGGGGCGTCTGTTTTAGTTTATGTCTTTGCATCATTTAGTGTGAACGCAGATCGACAGTACGATATAAATTGCAAATTGAACATGGTGCCCTTTTTCCAAGGACGTCAAGCATTTAACCTTAATATCCATGATTCAACCCCTAATATCATTTTTTAGTGCTTGATTTCGATATTGAGACAACACTGGCCCATAAAAATAAAAATAAAGATGACTAAAATGGCAAAGACTCAATGTGCTAAGTTCAAAATCAAGAAGTTCAATGGCAAAAAAAAATTCGAGATATGGAAGGTTAAGATGCACGATCTCCTCATGCAACAAGGCATGGTGAAGGCACTTTTGGGAAAAGCAAAGCAACTCGCGACCATAAAAGATGAAGACTGGATGAGATCGATGTGACAGCACTAAGTGCCTTACGTCTGTGTTTCTCCGATGATGTTTTGTTTAACATTCTTGCGAAGAAGACAACAACGGGTTTGTGGACGAAGCTGGAAATCATGTATATGATGAAATCTTTGACGAACATGATCTTCCTGAAAAGCCAATTGTAGAGTTTGTGCATGAATGAAGGAATGAAAATAGTTGATCATTTAAATACTTTTAATACTCTCTTAGTTCAGTTGACTAGCATGGGAGTAAAATTCAATTATGAAGACAAGGCAATTACATTATTGTGTTCTTTTCCCATGTCACTGAATCACTTTGTTACCTATATTAGTTTCAACACAACAAAAATTATTGAGTTTGATGTTATTGTTGGAGCACTACTGTCTGAGGAAACAAGGAAGAAAACGAATTCATAAATCTCTACATCTGAGGCGATGATAGTCATAGGTAGGCCTAAACAAAGAAGACATGGTCAAAGGGATTTATCTTGGCCAAAGTTGAAGGGGAAGAAGAGTAACCTTAAGTGCTGGTTTTGTGGAAAATCTAGACACCTGAAGAAGGATTGTTGGAAGCGACAACGAACCTCCAAAGAAGACCCTCCAAAAGAAATGAAGGAAGATAACTCAACTCGAAGTGGTTTTGATGTTGCCTCTGTGACTGCCATCACAACCTTAGGAAAATTACAAAGTGCTAATAGAATGGCGACCATACTGGGGACTTTCTCTAGTAGTACACTTCAAAGTTCCAGTTTTGATCACTGATGGTGGACAGTGACCAGACACAAGAAGGACGAGATCATTCACCTGGCGACTCCAATCTCCAGATCAATTCCAATTTGAAGACTCCATTGGAGGAAGAACGTAAGGCATGGCCAAGCAGTCTAGAAAGACCAGGTACTCAAGCTCAAATTGCATTCAAGACATTTTTGGTTTTATTTGCAATTATGTTTTGTCTTATTCTAATCCTGATCAAAATTATATTGTTGAAGATTACATTGACCACTTGTTGATTGATGAGCCTCAAGAGATCAGATCCCCAATTGTAGATTATGTACATACTCATACACCTGTGCACATCCGAGATGCACTTGTAGAAGTCCTAGTGAGACATAAGCCTCCTGCTTTATCTCCTACTCTTTCCAAAGCTATGGATGGTTGTAAGCCTCTTGCCTCACCTCCTGTACCTGCCAAAATCCCAAACAGATACAAGCCTCTAGATTTTCCTCCTATCCTCCATGACTTCCCTACAAATTACACCAATAATCTGCCCAGGTTTGATGGAGAGAATATCAATATTACTGTTGAAAAGAATATCCAAAGTCTTGAGGATTTTTTTGATCTCTTTGAGGTAGAAGATGATGATGTCTGCATCATAATGTTTTCCCTATCATTGGGAGGTAAAGTCAAGGACTGGTTTAAAAATCTCCCAGCTGCAAGCATTAACAATTTCCATCAATTTGTGCAAGTTTTCCTAGATCGATGGGTGATAATGAGAAATGTCTTTCTCATCCTAGAAGAGTATGACCATTTGAAAAGACAGCCAGGGGAAACAATACAATAGTTTTCAGCAAGGTTCAATAAGGTATATCATGCAATGCCTGTTGATATAAGCCCACCCCCAGGATCAACTCACTTGCATTTCCCAGATGCCTGCGATCCTGAGATGGCATTCCAATTAAGAGAAAGGAACACTGCAACTCTCAAAGAAATGCAAAACATTGAAGTTGATGTGGAGGCCAACTTGTTGATCAAAAGGTCAAAGGTAAAGAACAAATAAAAGGAGGAGCTAAAATCTCTAGAAGCTAAACTAGACATTCTAGCCAGCACCATGGAAGAAATGTTGCACAGTATTAGCATAAGATAAAAACTCGATGTTCAAAGACATCATGTTCCATTAATTTCAGAGAAAGAAAAGGTCGTAGTTCCCAAACGTTTTGCATCTCACCCTTGGTACCATGGTTTGTATAATGATTCTTTCATGTATTCAATTCATAACATAGTCAAAGATGAAGTTCCAACTCATCTTGTTGAAGAGACATCAGCTAATATGATGTGCATGTTTGATGAATTTTCTTACTGGGATAATCTACCCAAGTGTGATCAGTATGATGATGATCATGAGGCTGAAATAGATGTTTATTGTTCAAAGCAATCAACAAGATGTCATTGGTAGGAAGAAGATCAGTTATAGCTCAGATATGAAAATCAACCTCTGCCCAACAATCATGACAGCGATGAGGAAAATGCATAAAATCTCAGAGTAAGTGGAAACACTTTGCCCTTATGTTTCTCATCTTTTCAATTTCTGAAAAGAAACTCTAGGTCAGCTGTAAATAGTGAAGACAAAAAAATTTCTGATCAATCAGTTGAAGATGCCATTGTTGATATGGAGGTTGTTCTCAACGCAGAATTGCAACCCTTAACCTACTTTGATTTTCAAATTCGAGATGAAAGCTTAAAACCTAAGACAAATTATGAGTTAATCCAAAATAACTCTGTACCATTATGCTTTAATTCATTTTGGTTTTTGAAAATGAATCTTGAGTATATGCTAGAGGATAAACACACAGAAAAGAAAGAATTTTTAGTGGAACCAATGCAGCAGTCATTTCAATTTCTACAGGATCAGATATCCGATGTGTTGCATTACTTGTGTTGTCAAAGTCATTTTCCATCATCTAGCTATGGGATGAAAATCTATTATGATATTGACATGATCAGGTAGTCAACTCCATTGTCTTTTTCAGCAGAAGTCCCATTACAAAGCCCATCAGAAAATTTGCAGCCATATCAAGAAATTTTTGAGGATCTAGATAGCATAGATATAGTGTCATATCATGTTGTTGACTTGGCTGAATTTAAAAATCAAGGGACAAGTCAGTTCTACCTTGATCCTATAGCTACCTACATGGATAAATTTTGCACTACAGTGCCCCAATCTATTTCTGGCATTACTTTTGGCCTTCATGATTGCAAAGGTATCGGTTGTAAAGATTAGGATGGAAAGCACTTCATGATGCCTATGCAGGTTCTATTTCTGACATTGATTGAAAACATTGAAAGAGTAGAGCTAGTAGAGCAGTTGCTTGACCGACTGCACTAGCATTATTGTATCATTTAGAACGACGAAATTGTCAGTAGTGTAGGGTAGGTAGCAGTTTTGAATAAGCTCAGTAATTTGAGCATCTTTTCAATATTGTATGATTTCCAACAGAGTTTTAATTTGATAATATCTAGTTCAATGTTCAGTCAAATCTGAGCCAGTTCAAAGATTGTAGCTGTAATGACTCCATCGCCCCATGAATAAAGCACCAGTCTGCATGTTCAGAGTTCAGTGGTTCTTGACACCTCCTGAAAGAGCTTCCATCCCTAGGTGGAGCCTATCTTGGGGACCTATAATCATAGGTAACTCAATTCTTTGACCGCTGATTTGGCGTTTCTCCCGTGATGAAGACATTTGGCTCGGATGATTCCATTTTCCCCTCCATATGTTTCGCCCAATCCTCCATCACCCTGTTGCATCCTTCATCCACCACTGCGCTCTCACTCCCTTGTCCTTTTGACCCATTGAATATGTCTCGCCTACCACTCATCCCTGAATAAACAAACTTAGAATAGAAAACATTAGGTTAATAATAAATGATTAGTGGAAATTTTTAAGATTAATTAGTGTAATAAAGAAATATTAATTAAATTAATGTAGTTAGATTAATAAGTTAGGTTAATCTTGTTAGTAATTAATTAATTATTAATTAATTAACTAATAATTAAGTTAGTATTTAGGTTAATTTAGGTTAGTGTTAAACATTAAAATATAACAACATTAAACATTAATTAATATAAAACATTTGATAAAAAACATAAAAACAAAATAAATCATAAATAAAAAAAGAACTATATAGTTAAAACAAAGTAATAAAACAAATATTAAAACAAACACATAAATAAATAAAATCAAACATTAATAAAATGAAACTAATACAAAAATTAAAAAGCATAAATATAAAACACGTAAAAAGAAAAACTTAGTAAATAAAAAAATAAAAATAAAAACAAACAAAAAAAATACATATATATTAAAATATTTTCATAAAGCGCACCTTATGCACTCATCCCCCCAAAAATATATATCAACGCTCATAAAAAATTATGGACCCCCCTGTGCTTTTCGAACTTTAACAGAGGGGGAGGGGGGGTCCGAAATAGTGGTATTAGGAGGGACACTTGTCACCTCCAGGTGATTTCGGATCCCCCCCCTACCAATACCACTTACCACCTCAGGGGGGGTCCATAATACCACCTTTCCCCAAAAAACCACTTTCCCCCAATTTTTCAAAACCACCCATTTTTTGTCTGTTTGATACCTCATCTTGCGAAGAGGATTCTGGGCAAACAGAGATGAAATTTAGAAAACCGAAAGAGGTTTTTGTCCATGACGGGATGAAGAAAAAAAATGTCTCCCAGTTTTTTCAAAGGTTCCACGAGTTGGGAGAATCTAGGTTGTCTATCAGCCTCATTTTTCGGATTTCTGGTTTTTCCTGTTACAGTCCCGATTTTGCGGGAGCTGTTTCGACGAGGTGGAATCAAAATTTGAGAAAATGAAGGAGGTTTTTTCTCCAAACAAGATAATATATAATAAAATCCTTTGAGTTTTTCACAGGTTTCACTGATTGGAATAAATCAATGATTGAGCATACCCCTATTTTCAGCAAATTCGACCAAATTTATAGTTCCAGATTTTTGGGGATTTGTGGCTATTTTTGGCCGAGGCAGTTAAAATCAACTTACACAACTTATTGGGGGATCTCTCCTATTTTTTCAGATGGTTTTAATGTAAAAGAGGTGGATGAGTCAGGGACCATGATTTAAATCTTGTATCAGAGCTCACAGAGCCATCTGTATTTTTCATCAATTCAATAATATAGTCGGAGCGGTTACATGATTCCTGTGTCAAATATATTGGTGAAGTGCTACTCCTGTAAATTGTTTTCTCTATTGCCATATGTTTTATTTCCTTATTATCTGGCAGAAGTTTATGAGAAGAATTTGTTGAAAGATACACTTTGTTTCTGGATGAGGATAATATTAATGTTTTCTTCTGATATTCAGTGGCATAATTCTTCATTACTCTATTTCTAAATTGGTCATTTCTTTTTCCTCCTCTTTCATTTCATTTAATTTTACCAGATCCAGTAATTTTCTTACCTTGCCCTGTAAAGCCATCTATAGGATTTGTTTTTGATTGAATCTCATATTGTGACTCCATTGCCCAATGGCCCTTTTCTCCTGCTCCAACCAAACCAATTAGAAAAACCAAACTCTGAACCCATCAACTAGCCTAATATCTATTCAAACAAATCTATATCACACAGAGAGATCCTTCTCTGAGTCTTGGAGGGATAGATCCAAGACTCGAAGTGGTTTTGATGTTGCCTCTGTGACTTCCATCACAACCTTGGGCAAATTACAGAGTGCTAATAGAAAGATGAAATGAATGCTTTAGTGAAGAATGCTACATGGGACCTAGTAGAACTTCCAAGAAACAGGAAAATTGTAGGTTGCAAGTGGTTCTACAAGCTGAAGAAGGGTGTTGATGATAAGGTAGAAAGGTACAAAGAAAGGTTGGCTGTGAAAGGATATTATCAGAAAGAAGGTATTGATTTTCATTATAATTTTTCACCATTTGTTAATATTGTTTCAATTCGAAGTGTGTTAGCATTGGTTGCATTACCTGATTTGGAGTTGGAGCAACTAGATGTTAAGATTGTTTTTTTACATGGAGATTTGGATGAGGATATTTACATGGAACAACCTGAAGGAATCGTTCAGAATCACAACAAGAAATTTGTTTGCAGGCTCAAGAAATCATTTTATGGTCTGAGACAATCGCCCAGAGAATGGTACAAGAAATTTGACTCTTCCATGGTGAGTCGGAATTATACAAGGAGTGAGTATGATCATTGTGCCTACTTTAAGAACTTGAATAATGGCATATTCATTATATTATTATTGTATGTTGACGATATTATTTTATCAAGAAAAAGCATAACTGAGATCAACAGGTTAAAGGCTCAGATGGATAGGACATTCAATATGAAAGATCTAGAAGCAACAAGGCAGATTTTGGGCATGGAAATATTTAGAGAGAGGAAGAGTGGTAAGATTTGGTTGTCACAACAGAAGTATGTTGAGAAGATGCTTTTGAGGTTTGGTATGAACGATGTGAAACCAGTTCCAGTCCCTTTGGCTTACCATTTTAAGCTTTCTTCAAGTTTATGTCCTAGTACAAAAGAAGAAAATGAATATATGTCTTGAATACCATATGCAAATGCAGTAGGAAGTGTAATGTATGTGATGGTTCATACAAGGCTAGACATTTCACATGTAGTTGAGGTTGTTAGTAGGTATATGGAAAATCCATGTAAAGAGAACTAGGAAGCAGTGAAATGGGTGCTTCGATATTTGAGAGGCACTTGAGTGATTTCTGTATCACTTATAATAGTGGTTGTCAATTATTCTATGGATATGTTGATTCTGATTTTGCAAGTGATTTGGACAAGAGAAGGTTCACTTCAGGGTACGTATTTACTCTTGCAGGTGGATCTATTAGTTGGATTTGAAAGCTACATAAAATTGTTTCTTTAATCCACTACAGAAGCATAATACGTAGCTCCTTCACATGCTTGCAAAGAGGCAGTTTGGTTGAAAGGTTTGTTTGGTGAGTTTGGAAGGATGCAGGACAAAGTAAAGTTTCTTTGTAATAGTCAAAGTGCTTTTCACTTGGCTAAAAACCCATCATAACACAGTAAAACAAAACATATTCCTATCAAGTACCATTTTGTAAGACATGTCATCGATGAACGTGAAGTCACTCTTGAAAAAGTTCATACAAAAGAGAACTGCGCAGACATGTTCACAAAACCAATACTTTTAGAGAAGCTACGATGGTGCTTGGATTCTCTTGGATTGCAGAAAAGGTGATGAATAGTAGGAGGAGCAAGGTATCAAGTTAATTGTTGTCAAGGTGGAGATTGTCGTAATTTGGTGAGAATGAATCCCTCCAGGATTAGGATTTTAGATCCTATAATTCAGTGTTTGTTGTAACTAATGAGACTAAGTTAGATTTGGATATCACTACATTCAATAAATTAGTTTCTTGTGTAGATTATTATGAATTTGTGTGTGATCATAGAGGTTGAGAGAGTGATATGACTGGAGTAATCCTGTTGTAATATTAAAGCTTTGAACAATAAGAGAATTGATGCATGCTTGGTGGACGTAGCCCAAAGTTGGGTGAACCACGTAACCTTCTTGTTTTCATGTTTGATCTATTTCTTCTGAACCGTTTCTGCTTCATACTAGTTTTTAATTGGTGGTAAGAGTTAACACAGGTTACCTCTATTCGAAATATATGAGAAGCTCCATGCCGCACAAGTGAGCACATCTGAAAGACAAGAACAAACGCAGCCTGAAGAAAGCAATACACCAACCGTAGGCATACATGACGAACAACACCCACATTCACCTCAAACACTCAAACTCCACTACCCAATAGAGATGCATGTTCTCTTGACAAACTAAAGTACTAAACACACCAAGCGAGAACAATGAACAAAGCAACACCACAATAGTCCATGTGAACAACAAACAAGCATGAATATAAGGTAGACAAGGACCACCAACTGCATCTACCAAATGTCATATAGACAACCGCACAACCCACGCACTAGGGCACCCAAGATCACACAAACACCAAATTCAGGAACCCAGAACCAAAGACCAAGCAAATGACAAACCCAAGCGACGACTAGAGGAAATACAAATCCAAAGACTAGAAAAACAATAAACTCATGGTACACCGACAAAACCCAAAGCGACCGAGAGACCGCCAAAAACCTCTCCCTGGTCTGTTACATCTTCAACAAAGGGAAATCACATGTCATGGTGTTTCAAATCTGATGGCCACGTTTTCCCATGTTGTTGTGATGGGCACATTTGGATGGAATTTGTAACGTTCCATTTGTAGCGGTTCTCCGGTACGTGTGATGATGGCCATGGAGATTACTTTTCTTTGGCGTAGATAAAGCTTCTGTCCCGATTTCTATTTTGATATAAAGAGACAATATTATTTCTCCACCCATAACATGTATATTTTAAGGTAACTGCTTTGAAGAAAATAAAACCAGAGGATTACAGGCGTAGACAGGAGGAGGAGGAGATCTACCAATATCAGGTTATTTACTATTATGTACTCTGGGATAAGTAGTTAATTACTGTTGTATACGAGGACAATGGTTGAGCTGTTTATGCATTCATTGACTTCATATTAGTTTGTCCTTTGACTATAAATTTTTGCATAATCTCTATTGTTAGAACTAGAGAACTAAAAACATTATTTTTTATATAATAAAAAAAACCTTATATCTCATGATCTCATTGGAGAATAGATTCGAAGTATTATTTCCATCTTTGTTATTCCCAATGTTTTAAATGTTAACATATCCAAAGTTTTGATTATCTACAATCTTTTTGATTATTTATTATTTTTATTCAAATGTTTAGATATCCAAATTTTTGAGCATCGACCATCATTTTTATTAAGTAGTTAAGCATGCTTGACACACTGCATTATTTTTTAAATGTTTACATAGCGAGGCCATTAAACAATCATGAAAACCTTAAATGTTTACTTAACATACTTAACATCCTTAAATGTTTACTTAACAGGCGTGCCACAATACATTTTCCTCTGACTTTTGGATACAATCTTGTCTGTAGTGAATTTGGGCAACAATGTTTTCCGCTGACATTACTAGTTCACTGGTTGCTTCTTGCTTGCTAGTTCATTGGTTCATTGGATGTTTCTTATTGTTTTTTTCTTCAACTTTGCAAAATTGAGGTCTTGCAACAACAATTGGACATCTTGGGGCTTGGTCACTGGTTTTTTGTTTTCTTCTTTCTCTTGTTTGCTTCAACTTTGCAAGGTTGAAGTCTTGCACCCGCAATTCGACTTGTTCTTGCATTTTTCAGGGTTGAAATCATACACCCTTATTTGCTTCAACTTTGCAAGGTTGATGTCCTACATCCACAATTGGACTTGTTGCTACAGCTTGCGGGGTTGATATTCTGAACCTGGAATTGGAGCTGGGATTCTATCATTCCCCATTCGCGTGTAATTTTTAGTACCATTGTTTCGTTTCTATTCATTGTTTGTTGTTTACTATTTACAGTTTCCAGGTAAGAATTTTCAATGCTAGAAAGTGCTAAAACTCAAAGTAAATAAAAAAAATCTAGAAATAATACCTTAGTGAAAATGCTCTTACAAAACATCCTTAAATGTGTCTATTGGGATCAAAGAAACATGAATGTATTGCTATCCCCGAAAAGTGTTGAACAAGAAAGCTTGTTGCCTTCGCAAAATTTTCTTGTAGATGAAAACTATAGCTAGGTATAGAAGGACTAGGTATGGTACAAAGTTAAGAAAGTTGCAAGAAAATTTGACAACATTGTCAGTCCTTACCCATCTTTATCAGTGACATATTTCATTAGGTTATACAAAAAAATGCAGGACTTCGAATGTGAATCCAGGGTGGATGAAGAAGATAAAAGGGAAAGCTAAATTCTTAGTGGGATGTGGAGTTTGAACATTGGTTTCTTTATAGCTTATGGGATGGGGATCAATAGACTTGTGAGAAACAAGATGTGTAGTTGCAAGATTAGGGGTATTATAAATAGGTTCAATAAAATCGAGGGATATTGGAGGATTAGGATAAGGGTCCACATGTTTTAACTAGTCCAATACTATTCAATACTTCTTAAAAAAACTAGTAGAAATTTTTGTTGCATGGATCATGCATTACATCTTCACATACTCGACGCTGGTATGGTGTTGGTTTACTCTCTTGTTGATATGGAATCTGGACTTGACTGGACTCTTGGGATGGCCGACTCATGAAGTTCAAGAGACAAACTACAGAAAGGCTGACTCAGGTTGGGTAAAAATTCCCTTGGATAAAAGCATGAATGATGATCAGACTCAGGAGGCATGACATTGACATAATTTTTTGATGCAGGAGGTAACACAAACTCTCCATACATTTGGAAGAGTAACCAAATGAAGGAGGAAACAACTATATGTAGCGAGAACAACTTCCTAAGGTCATACAAGATCTCAATGTTTGACGAACAAATGAAAGGATGTTCTTTGTACAAGGGAGACTCTTTTTGCTGCTGAAAAAAGAATGTATATTTCCCGTCCCCTCTTTTTGTAATATTTGATTTTTTTGTCTTTTTCATTTTTTAAAGAACTTAAAAAACAATAAAAGAATGCTACGTTACAAAGTAGGAATGAGTGTCGCGACAAGAAAACTGTTTCCAAGCACATGGAACACACTAATGCTCGAGGCAAGGAGATGTGTAGGATAAGAACACATGGGGGAAAATCCTCCATGGGTCAAGGTGTCAGATCGCAGAGGAAAAAAGTGTTGCAAGGATTGCATATAAGGAATGCTTCAAAGGTTCAGTTGAGAGAAACATGGAGACGACATTAGGCCAAAGACACAAAGATGAGACCCACAAATGTGATTAAGCATTACACAATGAGACCTCTTCTATATAATTTTTACGAGCCTAGAGAAGGTAAGCTCGGTAGTTTTTTCACATTTAGAGATTCTGGAAAAACACAAAAGAAGACTCAAGGGAGTACCTTTTTCAGAGTTAGTCTATCTAGTTCAAAAAAGGGTTAAACTTGTAATGAAAAGATGTTTGTTCAAAACCATTTTAACAAGTGTGATAAAGACAAGATCACCCGGGAATGTTTTCAATTTTAAGGAGTCTGAAAACATCTTAACTATGGACTCACATCCTTTTTCTGATTTTAGTCTCCTTAGCCCGAAAAAGTATAAAAGTAACTGAGGAGAACTCTCCTGGCGAGACAAATATCCTGAGGTGTACCTTTTTCCGCTATAATCTACAAGCTGGAAAAAGGGTTAAACTCATGCCGGTAGATTCTCTTCTGGACCAATTTAACGAGTGTGAAAGAACAAGGTCACTCAGTGATCTTTTCAATTTTAGGGAGTCTTAAAAGAGCTTAACTATGGACTCCGGGGGGCTCCTTTTTCGTAAGTAATCTCCAAGGCTTGAAAAAGGTGATAAAACAAAACCAAGGAAAATTTTCCTTTTTCAAAGATTTAGTCTCTCAGGCTCGAAAAATGGGTTAAATTACTACTGAGAATACTCTTCTAGCGAACCGAAGTTCTTAGAGAATACCTTTATTCGTAAAATTAGCCATCTGGAACGAAAAAGTGGTAAACTACCGCTGGACAGATGTGCCATCAAATTTGAGTTTGGCGAGCGTGAAGGAAAACAAGATCTCTTGATAATATTTTCATTTTTAAAGAGTCTGAAAATGACTTAAAGAAGACTCGAGGGGGCTAATTTTCTCAACTAATCCATACAATATCAAAAAGAATAAATATAGTCTCGTTGGATGTTTCTTTAGAATTTCAAAGCGAGCTTGAAAGAAAACAAAGCATGCTCATGAGGGAGTCCCGAGGGTAATGCCTAGGGTGATGGTGAACAAAATAATGAGGCTTCATCTCATAATCATGACACGACTAAAAAGGACCCCCAAGCCTATAGTCATTACTAACAACATGGACACGAAAAATGCAGCAAGGATCTACCTAGGACATACATATAAAGGTAGGCTCTACCACGTAATTACGACACTTCTAAAGAAAGAATGAAGGTTCAGTGTCACACTTCAGTGGGGTCGATCCTATGGCAGAGATAAAAAGACAACAAGATGCAAAAAGTGGGAATGAAATCCTAACTTATAAGCAAAAAAGTTGAAAAAATTACTTTTACCAAAGGATACCAAAAAATGTGACCAATCTCAAAAAATATTACCAAACCAAAAGGAAAAGAGTATTGGAACCACCAATAGAAAACTTAGAAGTGAAATCTAGTGATCACCAAGCCAAGAAAAATGACAATGGAGGTCAAAAGGGGCAAAAAGGGGCAAAAAAGTCTATAAATAGAAGAGGACAACTCATTTTTACCATTGGAATTTGAAAATCAACCAAAAGGTGAAAACACCCCTTTGCTAAAAGAGTGGATTCTAGGAGCTTCAGTGGACAAAATGACCTTCTGTTTGGACCAAGTAAGTAAAACTCATTCATAATTGCAATCTAATTCCTTCTTTTATATCTAATTTTGTGTTCTGAGGGGGCACGCTCTTGTAAAAAGAGCGGCCCTGGATGTAAGTGCCTTGTCCAAGGCCATCCTGCATATGTACTAAGGCAGGAAACCAACAACCCATGTACATACACGACCGTGTACAAAAGAACCCGCGTACACCTTCGTAGACTTTGAAAAAATAAAAAACAAGTACTTACTCTCCTCCAGTTTTTCCATGAGACATGATATATGTTAACTAGAGAGAGAGAGAGCATGAGGAGCTCGATGTCTTGGTCGAAGAGGACCTTGTAGCCATTGCCGCATTGAAACAGTGTGGGTTATGGAAGTTTTTCCAGTTTCTGTTTATGAGGGCACAATCGAGGCTGCTCAATGCTCTTGTGGAGTATTGGCATCCTGATGCAGAGGATTTCATGCTAGAGTTCCAATCATTGACCCCAACCACATAGGACATTTACTTCTTGAATGGCCTCTCGAGAAGAAGGGAACCAGTTAACTTGAGGACGTTTTGTCCAGGACCTTTCAACATCGAGTACTACATTTAGATGTAATTAAGGTCGACTCTTTGGTCTAAGGGAACTACAGCAGTAAGGCTATGAGAGTCATTTGTTTCATCCTTACATCCCATCCATCCAGGCTTTGAGGGGAAGAAAGATAGGGGGATTAGAGACATTCTATCCATTCTTAGAGGGGAAGTAATATTGGCAGGGGTTTACTTACACCACCTTCCCTTGGCCTTGATTCGTTATGCTCAACTCAATCTTTGAGGTGAAGAAAGAATTTGAGGGGAAGAAAAATCAAGGTCCTCGCCTATTTTCAATTTTAATTTTTTTTATTTTCAATATTAAACATAAGAATATCTACATAAATTTTTTTATTACACTTAAAATATTTATTTTTTTCAATGTTAAACTTTATTATATATATATTCAACTTAATTTTAAGGATGGAAGCATACATTTAACACTTCTTGCAAACATGACCTTTTAATCACAGATGTGTTATGTGGACATGATCTTATATGTTACAAATATTATTTGTGGTCACAATATTATTATGATTTAAACCATTAACTTCTCTATATGACGGTGATTAATGTGATTAGTATAATAATACTTGATGTGGACATGATCTTATATGTTACAAGTATTATTTGTGGTCACAATATTATTATGATTTAAACCATTAACTTCTTTATATGACGGTGATTAATGTGATTAGTATAATAATACTTGATGGTGTTATTAATTCCCACTTTAAATTTAGGTTTTTTACTAAACTTAAATGCACTTGGTGTTTTGTTTTTCCTCCACTTAGTTTTTTTTTAAGTTTTTTACTTTTCATGGATAAGGCATCTCCTTATTACCACATAAAGCATATACACTTTAAATAAGTATACCCACTACCTATTCTTTGACTGGGGCAGGTCATATCTCCAATACAACCTGTTCGAGTCATCATCGTTATGTGCAACTTTGATCCCTAGCTGTTTGTGCTCGTCATTCGAATTCTTTTTTAATCGCCACATTCTGCAATTCTAATCGTCCAAATGATTGAAAGACAACGACGTAAGGACATGAATGGTCTTTTTTTCAATTCTCATATCTTTGCTCCTAGATAAAAATATTTGGGTATGTTTGTGTTTGATCGATCACAAGGGTTTTTCTCCATTAGATAGATCATCACTACTCACTAGGGTTTTAATTTAATGGAAGTTCGATATAGTATTGTGCAGGGGAAAATATCGGTGTGTGCTTGAAGTTGTGTGCGCTGCTTCTTCTACCATTAACAACAGAGTCTATCATACTACACATACCAAAGTAATATCCTGTAATACTCAATGAAAACACTCTTCTTCTCTGTTAGAATATAAGCATATTTTTATATGATTTTTCTCCAATATTGCAGGTGTCCGATCTTAATATTTTTTACATCGACACCCTCTACCAGAAACTTTAACAACACAAAAGATAAAGATTCCCATATACTTGACACTCAAGCCTAATGTAATGTTTTGAGTTGCATTGGTGAATTTTGTTTCAAGGTTTGGCAAGATTATATTATGCAAGTAGCACAAAGTGACTAACAGGTTTGTTGGAAATGCTTGGATGGTAAAGTGAATGACAAATTTCTTAGAAATTCATACTGAGAAATAGTGAATAACAAATTTCTTAGAAATGCATTGAGTAATAGTCTGCAGCATAAACACCGTCAAATCAGTAAAGCATTTTGCAACACAATCCTTTATAATAATCCTAGAATATTTAAAGTTTAAGGCATATTACCTAGGGATCTTTCTTCTCTTCTTTCTCTACAGTTTCTTGAATTCAGTGGTTCCTTAAACTCGGTTCGGGGTATGAGGACAGACAGATTCGGGGTATGAGGACAGACAGATTATGCTCAGAAGTTTTTAGGGTTTTTTCTGAAATGGTTTACTGATGTGATAAGTTTCTTGAATTCTATTAAATTCGGTTATGGATATGAGGACAAACCGATTACGATCATAATTTAAATTAGACTATTAGTCATAATTAGCTATATTATAAATAAAAAAATGTTTCTAAATTTAGGTACAAATCTTTAATTTCAAATTTATTTTGAAAATAATTAAAAGATATAATTTTTAAAGATACTTTTCATATAAATAGAAAATTATTTACATCAACAAATAGAAAAGCATGAAAAAGACAAAAGGCATATAACATGAACACCATATCCTCCTTCTTAGAGTTACTAAAACAACTAAGAAATTAGAATAANACATTCTGCAATTCTAATCGTCCAAATGATTGAAAGACAACGACGTAAGGACATGAATGGTCTTTTTTTCAATTCTCATATCTTTGCTCCTAGATAAAAATATTTGGGTATGTTTGTGTTTGATCGATCACAAGGGTTTTTCTCCATTAGATAGATCATCACTACTCACTAGGGTTTTAATTTAATGGAAGTTCGATATAGTATTGTGCAGGGGAAAATATCGGTGTGTGCTTGAAGTTGTGTGCGCTGCTTCTTCTACCATTAACAACAGAGTCTATCATACTACACATACCAAAGTAATATCCTGTAATACTCAATGAAAACACTCTTCTTCTCTGTTAGAATATAAGCATATTTTTATATGATTTTTCTCCAATATTGCAGGTGTCCGATCTTAATATTTTTTACATCGACACCCTCTACCAGAAACTTTAACAACACAAAAGATAAAGATTCCCATATACTTGACACTCAAGCCTAATGTAATGTTTTGAGTTGCATTGGTGAATTTTGTTTCAAGGTTTGGCAAGATTATATTATGCAAGTAGCACAAAGTGACTAACAGGTTTGTTGGAAATGCTTGGATGGTAAAGTGAATGACAAATTTCTTAGAAATTCATACTGAGAAATAGTGAATAACAAATTTCTTAGAAATGCATTGAGTAATAGTCTGCAGCATAAACACCGTCAAATCAGTAAAGCATTTTGCAACACAATCCTTTATAATAATCCTAGAATATTTAAAGTTTAAGGCATATTACCTAGGGATCTTTCTTCTCTTCTTTCTCTACAGTTTCTTGAATTCAGTGGTTCCTTAAACTCGGTTCGGGGTATGAGGACAGACAGATTCGGGGTATGAGGACAGACAGATTATGCTCAGAAGTTTTTAGGGTTTTTTCTGAAATGGTTTACTGATGTGATAAGTTTCTTGAATTCTATTAAATTCGGTTATGGATATGAGGACAAACCGATTACGATCATAATTTAAATTAGACTATTAGTCATAATTAGCTATATTATAAATAAAAAAATGTTTCTAAATTTAGGTACAAATCTTTAATTTCAAATTTATTTTGAAAATAATTAAAAGATATAATTTTTAAAGATACTTTTCATATAAATAGAAAATTATTTACATCAACAAATAGAAAAGCATGAAAAAGACAAAAGGCATATAACATGAACACCATATCCTCCTTCTTAGAGTTACTAAAACAACTAAGAAATTAGAATAAAAAGCTATATCTAACATTTGGCATCTCTAATCATTAATGCCCCTTTTGAAACGAGTTGCATAAGTACCTTAATTAGGGATAATTGACAGAAAACTGATTGAGAACTAACTTTATTATATAAAGAAACATGCAACAGAGTTTCCAAATGATATACAAAGCATAAACTCTCATGTCATATACTAGTCAAGGAATCTAGGATCATTGATCTAGAATCACTAAACAAATTTTCCTTCCAATGCAAATTCCCTTGAAGGATTCTTGTCAAATGAGATTCAAATTGATCCCATCATGATCTTGCAAAGGACAATTCCCATAAGATGTGCTTCACTTACTTTAAATTCATGCAAGAGAAGCAAAGGACATTAGAAAGGACACTTTTGGCAGGATGATATTTGGACGGGAGACTTGGGTAGGTCACCAACCAAGAAAAAACCCAAAGCTTATAAGAAGTTCAAATCGACTAGACATCATGTAACCACCAAATCCAATGGCTCTCTGCATTTGAATAAATCCACTTGGAGTTAAGAACATGGTCTAATTCATGTCACTGATGCAAAATCTATTAGAGATTATGGAAATCATATTGGGTCAAGGGATGTCCACAAATCCATTCCCAATCTTTCCAAAAAGGACCGGTCATATCAATATTCATCTTAAAAATATCCTCTTGGGGTATGAGCCCAATAATCTCCATGAAGGTAGGCCAATCTATATAATATAATGAAAAATCCCTAGCCACTGAACATGAGGTATTCTAAGAATTAGAATTGAAATCAGAAAGATTATCCAAAACAATATTTTTTCTAATCCTCCTTTCCTAAAAATGAGGGAGTTTAGATGTGCATGTACCCTCATGCTTCCAATTCCAAATTGGCAACTTGACTATATCTCAACCCGATCTAGTACATTAACACTACCAGCAAACCAGACGTACTACCCTCCTCCAAGATATCCAAATACTCTTAAAGTTGAAGGACCCTGAAATATTGAAATTATGAGGAGAAGAAATGATATCACATAAACCAAATTGTCCCTTTATTTTGCCAACATGTTGGCATGGAATTAATGTGTGTTGTGTCAAAACTTGCAAGATGTCTAAAATACCTATGGAGATGGATGCATGGGTACAAGACATTATCCACTAAAACAAAAGATGAGATACATGTAAACAATGTGTTAATCATACCAACATTGTTGGGCACCAAATCGAGCTATCTTTCTGCTGCATTTCCATTACCCTTTTTGACCTTTTTTCACTTATTTGCCTATGTTTACTATGCTAAACCTGTGAGGTAAATACCACTGCCTTGTCTATTGGAATATTTTATTAATGAAATAAAGTCGCGGAGTTTTTCTTATTCGCAACACTAAAATGAACGTTTGACCACAACTTTTGGAGAACAGGAACCAAGGCTTCAGTATCCCGCAGCAGATCCGCTATTCACAACAACGACCAAGCCATAAGGAGGTTGCCCAGCTGGAGCCGCCGATCTATGAACCATTCTTGGGCATCTCTTCGATCTTGTCTATCTGGTATTGGTGCCATTCCAACTAATGTATATTTTTGGGGATACGGTTACCATGTTTTGGGGAAAGAGGTTGTTCTCCCTCTCCATGTATAAAAGACAGTTTATTTTTGTAACGGGGGATGCCCTCGTTGATATTGTAATAACCCTTTTCAGATTTATAGAGCATCATCTATTTTGTTGTCTTAAATCTTTGTTGTGACTAACGCAGCCCTGATTAGAGAGCTAGGCCCGCTCTTCTGATCAGGTGATGCATCTTTCCATGTGTATTATTTATTAGTTATGCTTGTTGTTATAGTGTTTTAATTCTTATGATTGCTTTTCGGAAGTTGTAATCAATCTAGTTTCACAGCAATGTTTTGAATCTTAATCATGAACCCTTGGCTAGAACGAATTGTGCTCTTGCCCCTACATATACCTTGCGCATTGCCTTGAAATAATATGCACCTGGATTGATAAATTAATGTAGGAAAAAGGGTGAATAAATCATTCATACCTGGACACCAACATTTTGGTGTCATTGCTGGGGAGGCTAACAAGGTGCAAGACAATGATTCAGGCCAACCAGAGGGTCAATCTCTCATCCTGGGGAGAGAACGAGTTTTCTCACTCTACTTCAGGTCCTGAGCGTAGGTGTTCTTTCCGCTTTTTTTTATTTTTATTGCTTTTCCATTTTTGGCCACTCTCTTGTCCTGGGGAGGGAGGAGTCTTTTGACGCCCTACTCCAGACCCTGAGTTAGATTTACTTATTTCAAAGCCTTGTGTGTTTCTTTTGGAAACCCTAGATTTTACCCTAGGGAGGGAGGAGTCTTTTGATTCCCTGCTCCAGATTTGAAAAGTATTAGCTCCAGATTTGAAAAGTATTAGGTCTTTTCATGGTGTGTGTTTGTTCCTGGTTCTTGTCCGGGGGAGGGAAGAGTCCTTTGATGCCCTGCTCCAGGCCCTGAACCTTAGAATCTTGTTTTTTAGCAGCCTTTCTTTTCATAAGATCTTTCGTCTTGGGGAAGGAATGGTCCTTTGACACCTTGCTTCAAGACTAAAGCATTGTAGGTTCATGCCAAGACCCTCCATCATACCAACACTTGTATGAACAAAGAACCAAATAATAGGGGGAGAGGGAGAGCCCCAAAGAAGGGAGGACCAGATTTGGGAAGAAAGACTTACATCCAGCAGATTATAGCAAAGGCTGAATCAGAAACATCATCTCGTGCAACCGTGAGACCAAGGGCACGAAGAGTGAAGTCTGAGGGACAATCAGTAGATCAATCAATGTTGTCTACAACATTCTTGGGTGATACGACACATCAGGTCCCTCCAGCAGTTGAAGAAACATCTAGTAGCATACCTGACTAGGGAAATCTTATGCTGGTAATAGAGGGGGAAGAGGTCGCAAGCAAAACCTCGACAGAGTTAGACTACTCCAATAAGAGAGAGGAGGTTGTAGCCGAGGGATCAAGTCATCAGAATGCAGGAGAAGGGATCGAATGAGCATTTGCATCACCAAGGGACCAGGGAAGTGTTGCTAAAGAAACTTGGATCCGAGTGGTAAGGAAGCCTCAGCCATCTTCTACAGAGCTTGGTGAAATACCCAACGGTTGTTGGAAGATATTTATGGCTCCCACAACCTCCACTATCTAGTTTCCAATTGGGGATCTAGGAGCTAGTGCGCCCACAAAGCCTATTCCATTAGAAACCTTACCAAACTTTCATGGGCTTGTTTCAGAATATCTCAACACATTCCTATTTGAATTTGACATAATGTGCCGGGGGTATGACTACACGACGGAGGCCCAAAAGTTAAAATTTTTTCCTTCTACATTAAAAGGAACGGCTCTGTGATGGTTCATGGGCCTTGGAGGAAGCTCTATTTCCACATGGGATGATATGCGGAAAACTTTTTTGGAAAAACACCAGGATTACTGTAAATCCCGGAACATTAAGGAGGAACTTTTCAAGTTCGCACAAAAAGAAGACGAGAGTTTGGAAGATTGTGTGGAACGATTCAAGTTCACCTTAGAGAGGTTGGTTCACTTTGACCTGGATAAGGAAATTCTAAAAATTATCCTCCTTAGATATTTCCGTGAGGACTTGATGGAACTATTGAACATTGTAGGAAAGGGAGACACCTCTAAGGAAATATTTGAAGGTATCTACAAATTATGCATTCAGTTCTCGAGGGGGCTTGCAAGAAACAAACAAGGGAGTCGCTCAGCAAAAGGGTCTGGCGAAGGTTTTACGAAAACAGAAATCGGAAACCTGCTAGACAATTTGAGGACAGATATCCTCAGCACCCTATTGGCATAGATGGATACGCTACAAGTAAAACAAAAGCAACTGGAATTGGACAGGACTATGGCGATATTCTGCTCGACATGTAGAAAGAAGCATCTAGAGAGGGAATGTCCACTAAAATCCATAGAGGAATGTGCAATTTGTGAGCTAAATCATGCAACAAGCTCATGCCCCTCCTTGCCAGGCCTGAAAGCAGTATTTCAAGGGATAGGGAAAGACATGGAACAACTGTACCTCACGGGGTCTAGAAAGACATGGTAGCCTCGACCACCGATGGGAAATCAAGGTATGTACCCAGATCCATCTCAGTATTTCAATAATTCTAATATGAATCCTTAGTCCATTCCCTATCCTTCCATGTGGCCATAATACCATTTTTCACGTTGGCAACAGTGGAACCCTCAAGCCAGTTCGAGCTCCCCATGGGCTCCAACTTGGCTAGGATCCTCTCCTGGACAGTTTCCTCAGTTGGTGCCACAATAGCAAATCCAACTACCCTCTAATGTGCCTATGGGTAATAAACCTACCCTTCATCATCTCTTAATCCAACCTTATCCAAATCCTAATAGCAAGGGAGCTCATCAAGCTGACATTCTTAACCTACCTTCATATAACATTTCCACTGCAGAGTTGTATGAAATGAATCTATGATCAAGGCGGACAGTTAATGTTCAACCTCCTCCAGTTACCATTGAACAACTCGATAGTGAAGGTAAGGAATCAGAAACAATTAATAAAGAGACAAAACAAACTGATAGAAACTAGGCGCCTCCTGTAAAACAACATCAATCTGAACCACCTTACCCAGAGAGACTAACTTTGAGTAAATCAAGCCCTCAAGATGAATTTGATTTATTAGGAGAATTGTAGAACTTATTTGTTAAAATTCCCTTGTTACAAGCTATGAAGTATGTGCCAATATATGAAACGACTCTTAGGGAATACTGTTCAAAGAAACCTGCAAAGAAATCCAAAGACCCCCTTACCATTCATGTTATGGGAAAATTATCAGATTTCATGATGGGAAAGTCAATGCCTGAAAAGTATGGAGATTCGGGGAACCCAATTATGACAGTACAAATTAATGGGGTATAGATTCCAAATGTGTTGGTAGACCTGGGTGCTGCCATCAACATTATCACCACTGAAACCATGCATGCTTTAGGTCTTCATAACTTGAAACATACACCCATAGTATTGGAATTGGAAGACCGATCTAGAGTCAAACCTGTAGGAAAGTTGGAAGATGTAACAATTTCAGTGGGTTCATGGCACTATCCCATAGATTTCCTGGTCTTACAAATGAAATCTTCGGTGGGTGGCCATCCTTTGATTTTGGGTAGACCATGGCTGGCTACTGCAAATGCTTACATTGGGTGTTGATCGGAGCACATGGTTATTTAAAATGGGCACAACATTAAGAACTTAGTGTTATACCCACCTGTAGAACCAAACCGATCCATAAAACCAACAAGAGGCAAGAAAAGTTTATCTAGGAAAGAGCCTGAAACAGAAAATGAGGAATTGAGACCAATCCTCACTATTGGACAAGCCCTTCAGTTGAAAATGGAATCGGAAGATGATGTAATCACCTCCTTTATGGATGATCCTTGCTCCATCTCCAAAACAAATCAACAATTCCTAGAATCCATCCTAAGTTGTAAGACTCAGAAAACAATGGAAATAGCAGAAGGATCAGAGGAGCTACCTATTGATGAACCCAGTGAAAGTGTCCCAGTGGAACTAGAACCAAGAAAAACCCTGAATATTAATCCAACCCTGTCAGAATCCCAGAAGAAACAACTCGTGGATGTCCTTTGGAAACACAAAAAATCCTTCACCTGGGATTATACAGATATGAAGGGGATTCATGCTAATTCATGTACCCATCATATATACATAAAGGAAGATTGTTGTCCTATGAGACAACCTTAGAGAAGGATAAACCCCGCATTGAAAAATGTTGTGAAAGAGGAACTTCAGAAATTACTGGACGTGGGTTTTATTTACCCCATCTTAGATGGCCAATGGGTCTCCCCATTAGTAATGGTCCCCAAGAAAAATGGTAAATTGCGGATATGCATGGATTATTGAGAATTAAATAAGGCAATGCAGAAAGATCATTTTCCTTTGCCATTTATTGATCAAGTTTTGGACACATTGGCTGGAAAAAAGTTTTTTTCTTTTCTAGATGGGTTTAGTGGGTATAACCAGATCTAGATAGCTCCTGAAGATCAGGACAAAACCACTTTCACATGCCCCTAGGGAACATTCGCATACTGGGTCCTTCCTTTTGGCATGTGTAATGCTCCTGCAACGTTCCAGAGGGAAATTTTGGGAATCTTCTTTGATTTGATAGATGGCGGTGTTTAAAGTAGCACATCCACTTTTTCAATTGCTAACAAAAGATTCAGATTTTGTGTGGACAGAGGACTGTGATGCAGCCTTTATGAGAATTAAGGAATTGGTCTGTAGCGCTCTAATCCTTAGAGGGATGGACTGGGCATTACCTTTCCATATTCATACTGCAACGATTGGTGCAGTATTAGGACAACAAGAGGAAAAAATACCATATGCAGTTTACTATGTTAGTAAGAATTTGGCTCCTGCTGAATTAAACTACACAGTGACTGAGAAAGAGTTCCTTGTTGTCATTTACGCCATCAATAAATTCTGGCACTACATTACCGGGTATCCTACCTTTGTGCATACTGATCATGCAGCTATCAGGTATTTAATGAATAAACCTGTTACCCCTGGTTGTATCACAAGATGGATTTTGCTACTACAAGAATTTGATATTACTATAGTAGATAAACCAGGGAAGGACAATGTGGTTGCATATTTCTTATCTAGGATAGAACATGATGGTAAGAATACATTAATTGAAGATAATTTTTCAGACGAACATCTTTTTGTAGTATCTGCTAACACTCCGTCGTATGCAGATATTGCTAATTATCTTGCTATAGGGAAGGTGCCTCGTCATCTGTCATATAAGGAGAAAAGGAATATTATTCACCAGAGCACTCAATATTCATGGATGGCAGGATATCTCTTTCATACAGGGGTTGACCAACAGATTTGGCATTGTGTGGCAGAAGGTGATATCTATGAGATACTGAAGGCTGCACATGATGGACCCTATGGAGGACATTTTGCAGATAAAAGAACAGGTCACAAAGTGCTGCAAATGGGATATTACTGGCCCTCCATATTTCATGATGCTTGGGGTTATGTCCAAAGGTGTGATAGCTACCAACGGATGGGACAACTTGGGAAATCAGATGAAATTCCTCTACAACCTTTGATAGTCCTTGAACCGTTTGAGAAATGGGCCATCGATTTTGTTGGACCCTTCAACCCACCTTCTCATCAGAAAGCTTACATCCTGGTCTGCACTGATTATGTAACTAAATGGGTGGAAGCCAGAGTGGTCACAAGAGCAACAGAGCAAGTAGTGGTAGACTTTCTTTTTGAAGAAATATTTGCCCAATATGGTACTCCAAGGGAAATTGTGTTGGATGGAGGATAACAGTTCACATCCCACATGATAGGAAAGTTGATGCAGAAATATGGGGTCAAACATAGAGTGACAACCCCCTATCACCCCCAGGTGAACGGTCAAGTAGAAAGCACAAACAAGGTATTGGAAAATATCTTGACAAAGAAAGTAGTAAGTCATTGCCGGGACTAGGCACAGAAACTTCCAGAAGATTTATGGGCATACAAAACAACATGGTGGAACACAACTGGGTTTTCTCCATTTGAATTAGTCTATGGAAAAGTCCCCTTGTTTCCGGTGGAATTTGAGACCAGTACACTCAGAACAACTCTAGAAGTAGGATTATACCTATCAGAAACACTGACTAGAACAACTGAATGAGTTGGACGAGATTCGGTCAGTAGTTGTCCAGAAGACCACTGTTGTTCAACAACAGAGAATGAAATGGCATGATAAATTTATCAAATGTAAGGTGTTTCATGTGGGAGATTAGGCATTAATTTATGAATCCTGATTTAAGGATTTCAAAGGCAAGCTTCACACTCACTGGATGGGGCCATATCAAGTGGACGCAGTGTTCGACAATGGAATGGTTAGATTAATTACAATAGATGAGAATCATATTTCGTTCGTAGTAAACGGACACTGTTTAAAACTATACCATCGTCCAGCCTCTAGAAATGCCTTTGTCAAACACCTTTCTGATTCATCTGATTTAATGGTTGTTGGAATGAAGGACACTCTCACTCTGTCTTAAAAAAAGGAAAAAAAAAAATTATATAAAATAAATAAATAAATAAAAATATTTTAAATCTTACTTGTTTGTATTTTGCAGGAATAACAAAGGAATATGGCCAGGACAAATGTAACACTCGGCGTTGTTACTCCAACAATGCTGCTATAAAGACGTTGTTGTTAGTCCACTAGTGTGTACTGATTACTCCACTAAGTGTTATTACTCTGTAACTATTGTTACTCCGCAACTGCTGATTCTCCGTCGGTGTTGTTACTTCGCAACTATTGATTCTCCACCAGTGTTGTTACTTCACAAATGTCATTTTTCCACCAGTGTTGTTACTCCGCAACTTCCATTACTCTGCCGGTGCCATTACTCCACAACTGTTGATTCTCTGCCGGTGTTGTTACTCCGCAACTGCTGATTCTCCACTGGTGTTTTTACTCCACAACTGTCCTTACTCCGTCGGTGTCGTTACTCCATCAATTTATGACTACTCACTATTGTTGTTACTCCTTGCTGCTATTACGCTCTGCTTCCATTACTCCATCAGACATTTTACTGTTACTCCACCATAAGGTAGGTCCCCAGGTACGTCTCCGCCGACTTTTATGGATTTAATTAAAATATTCCAAAAAGACATCAAAATGTGTCGTGGATGGCCGTAATTAAGTTGGGGGGGGAACAATCATAATAAGCAATTGCATACCATGAAAAATCATTTATGACAGATGATCCTCACCAAACAGAATCCAATGATTTCGGTACTTCAAAATCATAACTTTGATATGTTGAAATGCGTACTCGTATGCGCAGAGTCATAATCAGTCACCTCCCCAACACGCTGCATTAAATCTCTGATAGTACCACCACAATCTGTCATCATTTTCAAACATACCAGCATTGTTTCATCCATTGTCCCCAAAAGCGACATGACATTATTTTAGTTGCCAATGGTTTGGAGCCCTGTCATTTCCCCCTACCAGCTAACTGCATTCGACTTGCTGACTCTACCTCTACAACAATGGGTGGACGATCTGTGCGGCATGAGCCTGAAGATACAACGAGAGTTCAGAACAATCAGGAGGTATGGCAAGTCTTTGAGAATGCAGGCTGGAATGTTTACTTTGACAGGTTGAAAGGGTCGAATGAAGAAATTGCAGAAGAATTTGCATTCAACTTGAGAGAAGGAAGCTCTCAGTTCCATGGAATTGAAATCCTTGTGACAGAGGAAGCCATCAAAGAAGACAGTGGACTCCCTCAAAACGGACAGCGATGGTTTTCAAGAAGGACTCCCCTTCCGGAGTTTCCCGAAGCCTTTTTACAGGTGGGAGAAAGCATCGTGCAGAAGGGTCGAGGATACGTCTGAAACTCGCTACCGCATCCATGGGAAGAAGTAGCAGAGTTCGTCATGAGATATATGACTTGTGAAGGGAGATACTCCACCATATTCAAATGCCATCTCTGAATACTAACTCACATGCGATTTCCCCAATCAGAGGTTTTCTCAGTGAATGTGCCTTATTTCTTATTGAGAATCCTTCACCTAATGGTGAATTCGGCTCAGGAGTCGCGAGAGGTATTGGTGGTCATCACCCACCATGGGTTGGTTCATATGTTAGTAATGAATGACATCAGACGAATCTCGATCCCATGGGAACTGTTTCAGGATTCCATAGAGGAAGAAGTAGCAGTTGTTGTGGCTGCTAGGGAAGATGAACCAGAAGCCACGAAGGAGGAAAATGCTAGGGAAGATGAACCAGAAGCCACAGAGGAGGAAAATGCAGGAGAAGATGATTATGTTGACTAGGAGGAACCAGAAGAGATGAAGATGGAAGCTGAATAATTTGAAGAAGAGGTTGCTCCCTAAGAGTAAGTTGAAACCATGGAACCAATGGAAGATGCGGAAGTTGGCATAGAAAGGCCCACTAGTACCACGGCCGAGGCTATCCCACGAGAACCAGCCTCGCCTGTGGAACAAGTAGAGAAACTTGATTGCATGATAACCACAGAAGTGTGGTCGCAACAGACAGGAGTGGGTGAATTGGTCGATATTGCGACCGAGGGTACTCCACAAGGACCTCCTATCACCATGAAGTCGATGGAGGAGGATAACCCGAATGAAGAAGAGCTCGTGACCACCCCAACCATAGAACCCATGGAAGAGGAGGAATGAGGACAATAAGGGCTCGGAGCTAGGAAAGCCATGGAACCCATGGAGGAAGTGTTGGGAGAACTAGGGCATGAGGTTGGCACTGACCCACAAGAACCAGCGTCAACGTCGGGACCAAACATTGAAGATCCCTGCCAGTTCTCCTTTTTCTCCTTTATTCCAAGAGGAGTAAGGTGAACTCATTCCCTTCGGTGCATAGAAGAATATCTCACCATTCCTCCAATTTTATCACAAAAGCCACAACCATGTGGGGTGGATGCTACTCAGGCGATAGGCACTTCAGAGCCTGAAAAGAGAAAAAAGGTAGAGGTCCCGGAGGATAGGGAACTAGGAAGGATTCCAACAAACACATTAGAAGGAGAGCATCTTGCAAGGGCACCACCGGTCGCAGTGAGCGCGCAACAAGAGGAAATAGTCGTTGTTAAAGAGGAGGGACCAAGCGAAGCGGTCCCAACGAATGAGCCAATGGAAGAGCTAGGCAAGAAGGTCATAAGACTCCCAGTCAAACAAAAGCTATAGTTTAAAGAGACAATGCGACTTAAGATGGAGGTTAGGAAACTAAGGAAATAGGTACACAAAATGCAAAAGCAGATGAATAAATACAAGCAACAAGCTAGAAAGTCCGAGGCCATAGGAGTAGAAACAGAGACTCAGATTGACCAGGTAGCCATAACCTCTGTTGCTACTCAAACAGACCCAGTCGAGCGATTGTTTGAAGACTGTGAGAATGCCTTAGTCGTCGAAGTACAGGCTTGGAAATCTACCGCGACTTAGTATCAAAACAAGGTCCAAAGAACTCAAGAATGAGCCTCCACAACTATTTTTGAATATGTGGAGCATATAGACATCGTGACATTAAGGCATGCAAAGCAGTAGTTCAAGATGGAGCAGCTGGAAAAGCAAGTGGCGGAGCTGAAAACTGATAAGGAGTAGATATTTAATTTGGCGCAAGAGGTGATGGCATGTCGCCCCACTTCTTCTTGTTATTCTTTATTCCTACATGAACGTTTTCGTTTATTCTGCATGGAGAGCATAAAAAATGATATTATTTACAAAATAGAAGATGGTGTACAATTCCTCCAAATAACAAGGAACCACAACATGCCAACTCAACATTTGATGTGTGAATTTTACCTGCATGGGTATCTGCTGCGCCTGGACAGATAATTCAACCCAGTCCCATATGTGGGGGACATTCATTTAAGGGCCCTCACCTCTTACACTTTCAACCAGATGAGCTGACAGAAGGCTTTTAACACATTTGAATCTAATCAGGTTACAAAGTTGTTTATAGTAAGAGGAGAACTCGAGAGGTCAGTCACCATGTTCATTAAACACAATACCTTTTTGGGAATTGAGGGGAATAGAGACAGAATGTTGAGGACACAAAATTGGTGCCTTGATCTTTGTGTTAAGCAAATAGTCACATGTCATGAAGAGGCCCTTGATTGTTGTCAGAAAAGGTGGATGATGGCACCTACAGCTGTCCAGAACAGGGAACCTTTTGGGGCACCAAATTTTTCACGAGTGCTCCCCAGAGTGCCCAGATATGTGGCATGTGTCTGAACATGCGAGGTCCAATGGATGGAACGTCGATTTCAGTTTCCCACTATTTGGTTTCCAGTAGAAAATTACACTCCAACGTATATCATCTTGGAAGATTGGTGGGAAGAAGTCCTCCTTTCAGATGGCTTTAAAGTTCTAGGGACAGAGATGGACGAAGAATATGATCTCACCCATTTTTAGGAAGCCAGTAGTCAGTGAAATCCAAACCGGCGAAGGCGACGAACTGCATGAGGGCATGCAGAAGGCTAGTTGAGAGGAGATGTTGGGCACCAAATCGGGCTATCTTTCTACTGCATTTCCATTACCCTTTTTAACCTTTTTTCACTTATTTAACTATGTTTACTATGCTAAACTTGTGTGGTAAATACCCCTGCCTTGTCTATTGGAATATTTTATTAATGAAATAAAGTCGTGGAGTTTTGCCTATTCGTAGCACTAAAATGAACGTTTGATTGCAGCTTCTGGAGAACAGGAACCAAGGCTTTAGTATCCTGAAGCAGATCTGTTATTCATAGCAATGACCAAGCCATAAGGAGGCCGCGCAACTGGAGTCGTAGATCCCTGAACCATTATTGGGCATCCCGCCGATCTTGTCTATCTAGTATTGGTGCCATTCCAACTAATGTATATTTTTGGGGATACGGTTACCATGTTTTGGGGGAAAAGGTTGTTCTCCCTCTCCATGTATAAAAGACAGTTTATTCCTGTAATGGGGGATTCCCCCATTGATATTGTAATAACCCTTTTCATATTTATAGAGCATCATCTATTTTGTTGTCTTAAATCTTCGTTGTGACTAATGCAACCCTGATCAGAGAGTTGAGCCCACTCTTCTGATCAGGTGTTGTGTCTTTCCGTGTGTATTATTTATTAGTTATGCTTGTTGTTACAGTGTTTTAATTCTTATGATTGCTTTTCGGAAGTTGTAATCAATGTAGTTTCACACCAATGTTTTGAATCTTAATCATGAACCCTTGGCCAGAATGAATTGTGCTCTTGCCCCTGCATATACCTTGCACATTGCCTTGAAAGAATACACACCTGGATTGATAAATTAATGTAGGAAAAGGGATGAATAAATCGTTCATACCTGGACACCAACAAACACAATGTTGGGAAAACCCAAGGATGGTCAACATATCAGTGATAAGTGACTAATCAATACTATCATATGCTTTGTCAAAATTGATTTTTCAAAAAAGTGCATGCTTACTAGACTCCCTAGACCACTCCATGGATTCCCTAGATGACAATACTACATCCAAAATAATTTTTCCATGTACAAATCATTTTTTGTATCAAAAAACATTTTTTTGGACCACTTATAGGAGTCTCCTGGCTAAATCCTTAGCCATACATCTATAAAAAACGTTCAATAAAGTTATCCGCCACCACTCACCAATAAAATATCTAGATGTATTCTTCAAAATAAGATTGATGAGTCATTGATTAAGTGTTTTCGAAAGACTCCATGTGGAAAAGAACTCGTGTGCAAGATTGCAAAAATCGTCCCCCATTGTGTCCCACATCACCTTGTAAAGCTCAAAATAAAAAAAAATCAATACCTAAGGACTTCCTATTTGTCATTGAAGAGAGAGAAACCAAAAATTCATTTTTCGTAAAATATCCTTCCAATCTATATAGATCTCCATTCAATACTTTCTGAGAAACCAATATATAGAAAGCATCCCTAGAAACCACAATTGACTCTAACAAGTGGTAATGAGAGAAAAGTTTTTGAAAGTGTCCACTAAATATACCTTAGATATAGATATATGTAGGGTTCTCCTTAAGACTCCCATCTTATCTACATAGACCAAGAACCTTGTCAGCTACCACTTTCCACTTCAAGAAGTCAAAGAAGAACTTAGATCCTTCGTGACCCTCCTAAACCCATCGTAGTCAAGATTTGAATTGATCCCCTCTTGCAATATGCTCCTCCTACTTGTGAACCATCTTACAAAACCAGGTTGCATCTTCATGGAGGGTGATGTTATGTAGTTCCTCCAAGAGAATACACACCTCTTCTAACTATTTTTTATCTTCCTGAAGCTCTCTCTTACGCTTCTAGGTATTCATGCGACCCCATCCTCTGATAAACTTCATAGTACAACAAATGACCTCCTCCCACCAT
Organism: Picea engelmannii; assembly: GCA_009831015.1. NCBI lineage: Eukaryota > Viridiplantae > Streptophyta > Pinopsida > Pinales > Pinaceae > Picea > Picea engelmannii. Next base: position 242,243 of record ML803453.1, on the reverse strand, counting down.
AAAATCCACTCTCCCCCCCCCCAGGATGATGAATACAATTCTAGATACTATGCACCAAACCGTGAAAATCGATAGACTCCAAATGGGAAACATTAAGGTTGAGCAAAGATGAAGGTTTGGATTCCATCACATACCCTGTCAAAATAGAAGTCATAATGAGTACGCCATAAACACATAAACCATATGCATATTCCAAGAATAGGAGATATCATCCCTTGGGCCATAGATCTAATTTAGCCTAGCTTAAAGCTTGGAAAATCCCTATCGAAATTTGGATAGAGTAAACCATACACCATAATAAACTCCTTTCTTTCCCCAATTAAGGTCAAATAAATGAAGAGAGGATTTACAGTTATACGAAACCGACTTCTCTGAACCACTAATCATGTAACCAACGCCTCCTCCCCTATCACCATCCCATTCAACCATGTTAAAATGTCTACCAATTATCCAGTTAGCATCTAGAAGAGATGTCTCCATCCATGCCATAGATGTATACATGCAGAGGTAACTTTTGGTTCATACATAGAACAAAAACATAGCAATCTCTCATGAAATAGTATACTAATCAACAAACAACAATTTTTTTGGTAACTCCCTAATGTTGCAACATAATTTTGTAGGTGTGGAAAAATGGCTAACACCACCCCACCTCTTCCTTGATCATAATCTGTGGCCCAAAAGGGGCCATTCCATAGATAACTCATGTGAGTACAAATCTCAAAGAGAGATGACTTGACCTCCTATGAAAAAACATTTTCAAATTTTAACATAAAATATTAAGCTCACCCATAACCTAAATGTTATAAGATAATTTTAATGGATTAGTAACTCTTTGATCCAAAACAACCCTATACCTTCCATCGAGCCATACCTACTTTGTAGGTGGAGGGTGGAAAGCATGAATGAATGTTTTCTTTCACTCCACTTGATTCAAGTTCCAAATGAAGTTCCATATGGGTAAGCATTTGACAATTTGAACTTATGATGTTACAATGATATAATCGATAGGACTAAAGTATATTTGGATATGAATGAGCTAAGGAGAGTGAATATAACAGGTTCTAATTCAATTCAATTGAATTCCGCATTGTTATATAGAATTAACACCCATGCATTAAGGATTGCATGAAAACGAGCTTACTGCCATTTTCACAAACATGTTTACTGCCCAGGCTATTAATGACTAGATTAGTGGTATTTAGTATAACCATTGCTATAAATCCCATTTCAATTTCCTAAACAACAAGGACACAACCACTATAATCACACTTGTTCATAATTTATTCATTTTTAAATTTATAATTCATTAATTTTATACTGCGTTGGTTTTATAGTGCATTTGATTTTATTTATAATACATTCATTATATATAATGCTTTCATTTTATGTAAGGAATTTGTTTAATTTATGTAATGTATGCTCTTATTCATATAGTTCATTTGTTGGTTTTATTTAAACATTTGTATTATACAAAAGTTTTTTTTATTATGTAATCCAGTTCATATATATATATATATATATTATGCATTAGTTTATTAGTTCTTGTCAAAGGCCTGGGACTATAGAAATTGATTTTGAGTTGAAAAAAAAATTGGTGTTTATTTCTAAAGTTTAACTTTGTTAGGAGCGATTTATTTTTTTTCCTGTTGGTCCTTCAAAACAACATCTTATTATTAGGGCAGTGATGAAAATTGAATAGGAAATTTAGTTATGTGTGTTTAGAGTATGGTTGGAGCGAGTGCATGTAGGAGTCTCAAAGTTCCAAGACCATCATAGTTTCTTAGGCTTCCTATAGTGTCAGTTGGAAATTGGTGTCATTTAAAGCTATGGATGAGAAAATATGCATATATAATTAATATACAATAAATAGAATTATTTTAAGAAATATATATAAATTATTGTATTCTCATTCTTCATTAAATTTAGTACGATTCAAAAAAATTGAAGGGATTTTTGTGTACTGTATGACATGATTATTTGAGATATATTTCTTGAATTACAAGGAGTTTTAATTGTGTTATTTTTTTCTAATTAATTATCAAATTCTTTTTGTTTGGTCACAATATAGTTTACTATAATCTAGGAAGGAGAGGTTCTTCGAAAACTTAGAGGTGTTGTGGTTGGCGACTTGCAAGACATTTGGTTTTTGGGCATCTACAAATCTATGAGAGTGGGTAAGAGGTCATGTGCATATAGTGTCTTTCTTTTAACCAATTGGTTGCCATATTAATATATGTATTTTAGACAAGTGAAATTAGTTTCTATAGATGTTGTTTGATAGTGTTTGCTTTATGGATAATGCAACCATTTCTATTGTGTTGTTGGCTAGAATGGTGGAGTGGTTGTTTTTTGTTTTTTCAAAATAAATTCAAGTCAGCTATGGGATGTTACAGAGATTGGGTAGGTCGAATATTGATGCAGACCCCCCTTCTCTCCTAAGGGTTGCGTGACCTCCCAGTCTAGGATCGATCAAGACACTGAGTCCAATTGAATCTTCGGGTCTCTTCTAGACCCCTGACCCACTTAAACAGGTCCTTTCCCCAAATGCACAGGTCGTCTGAGACCCACGACTTATCTTCCAATCGTTGTTCGAACCTCAACACCGAACAGGTGCTACCTCCTCTCTGCTAAGACCTTTCTCCCTTGTGACCACTGGTGGTGACCATGTGCTCAAGTGAAAGGCGCGTTGCGGTTTCTCGTTTCACGACTCTGGAAGTTTTTCTACTTTTTTTCACCCGATAGTCGAAATCGCGATGACCCGATATCTACGAGCGAGATCTCCCCTTGATCGATGATTGCGATCAAGTCAACGTTTCATGTTTTGTGACATTGGAGTTCCCTTGACTTCGTTCTCCCGATATCTGAGATCGCAATGACTTGAGATATACAACTCACATATTCCCTTGGTCAACGACTACTTTCGTCATCCCGACAACTGAAATCGTGATGGTACTGGATCAATGGTCCAAGTCTCTCCTTCGATCTGACGGTCGCAATGAATTCAGGTCTTCGCGTTTCGAGAAGTCAAAATATGTGTCACCTCTGATCCTCTGATCCCTGAAATGCCAATATTTCACCCTCGACAATCAATGGTCCAGATCTCTCCTCGATCCAATGACTTAGATCAAGTCGCGGATTTGGGCTTCATGGATTCTTATAATTTTCCCTTCGACTTATCCAAAGCATGAGTCAGAGAAATGTTGGTCGTTCACCACACATCCCTCCTGATGGATGGTTTCGATTCTATAGCGTTCAGATCGAACGACTGAGATATTTTCCCCCTTTCTCTTACGCTATCTTCAGAGTTAGAAGATCTTATGGGTGTTCAAAGGTATTGAACCTTTTCTCCTTCGACGAGTATGATTCTTCGATATATTTTACACTTATGAAAAGTGTTACCCCTCCTGAGCTTGGTCTCGTGAAGAATTTGATTTCCCGTGCACTCCTTGCATTTCATGGATTTTAATAGCTCATATCCTAAGGATTTCTCGAAGAGAAATTGTTCTCTCCTTCCTAGTGTTCTCTTTTCCTTACTCTTCGATGCTTAATCAAATCTCGAATCTATGCACTCCTTGGACCAGATCTTACCAAGGTTTATGATTCTTTCAAATGACCATCCAGTCCTTGAACCAGTCTCTTTGCAGTCCTTGCAAAGGGAAAGTTTTGTGTTATCTCTTCTGAGCTTCAGAACCGAAAGAGATTTCGTCAATGCACCCCTTGTGTTCTTTGTGCACACCTTGCACTACTTCCATAGAAGAGAAACATTTGAAACTTATCCTAACATTCACAGTTCCATCAACTCAAATGAGATTCATTCATTCATTAATGAAAACACAACATAGAGAATTGCAAACAATATTCACACCATGCATTGGATCAATTTTCCTCTATTATATTCATAAGTGAAAATGGTTACACCTGTAAATGAACAACAAAAAAAAACTAATGAAATATTCTCCTAACTTCTATTCCAGCCAACTACCGACTAGCCTCATTCAGGCATACAAAACCTATATTTATCACAGAGGGCTCTTAGGGTTTTTCATGGCTACTTATCTACTCTATAACTTAACCTAACGACTATATAAATCAGGCACATTCCAGATCCATAGTGGAGTCTCCCATTTCACTCGTAATTGTCCAAGCTTGCCTCCAAAGTTTAATTCCAGTGCTAAGTTAAGGCGGACTTCAAAATATCTACTGTGACTGCCAGCGTTGAGCTCCTGTACAGATTCCCAGACGTTAATGGGTCTTTCTCTACATGTTTTCCAACAATGCTCCTACATCATACTCCCCTTGACAAAAAATCATGGACTCCTATCCATGAGCTCCTTTACTAACTTTCCATGCTTCTTGATAGCAGTTTCATTTTCCCAACTTGCACCTTCTATTGGGTGTCCCTTCCACTTGACCTGATATTCAAAATAGTTTTTCCTCCTAGTCTTTTGACCAATCCTCTAATCCATGATCTTCTCCATTTATGGATTCTCTGCTATAGGCATTTGTTTCTCCCACTGGATCTTCTCTTGATCTTCTGACCCCTCTATGCCATCTTTCCTAGAAGGATACAAGTCTAAAACATTGAATATGGGTGATATGCCCACACCATCTGGCAGCTCAATCTCATAGGCATTTTCAACAAACATCCTCAAGATCTTACATGGTACTATATTTTTCATCTTTAACTTATTATATGTTCCCCTAGGGAACCTCTCTTTTCAGAGATGTTCCAGAACCTGGTCTCCTAGTTCAAATTGAAGTTCTCTGTGATGTTGATTAGCTCTACATTTATACTCCTGATTAGAACTCTTCAACTGTCCTCTGATCTGGTTATGGAGCTTCTGCATGTCTGCAGCAAAATCTTCTGCTCTAGTGCTTCTGATCTCACTATGTTCCAAGTCTCTCAACTCAGATACTCCCTTGGGTTGCATTCCATACAATATTTGGAATGAGATTTTTCTAGTGCTCCTGTTTGGTGAGTCATTGTATGCAAATTCTAATTGCGGCAGAAACTGATCCCATTGATTATGGTGCTCAGTGACCGGACTCCTTAATAAGTTTCCCAAACTTTTGTTCACCACCTCAGTCTACCCATATGTCTAAGGATAATAAGTTGAGCTAAAGAACAAATCTGTCCCCAGCTTCTTCCACAGTGTTCTCCAAAAGTGATAAACAAATTGTGTGTCTATGTCCGAGACAATGATTCTGGGTAGGCCTTGAAGTCTTACAACCTCTTTGAAAAATAGGTTTGCAACATGCATTGCGTCGCTGGTCTTCTGGCATGGGATAAAATGTGCCATCTTTGAAAATCTATCCACCACCACAAATATGGAATCAAATCCTTTTTGTGTTCTTGGTAGTCCCTGTTGATATTATGGTAGCTGCGAGAGGTATTTACCTCCACATGTAAACTTGACAAGGATAGAATACTCCTGGAAGCAAGAAGAAACCCTAATGAGTTGGCTAATAACCCTAGAAGATTTGTCAGCTCAAGAAGATAATTTATATTAGGTAATTAGCCTCAAAGAGAAGAAGTCCGCCATAAATAATAATATATACTGAACAAATAGATACCCATAATGAGAAGTCGGCCTAGGTAGTTAGCCAAAATTAGTATAAATACAAGAGGCCAGTTCTCATTCTGGAAGGCAGTCTCAAAATTGTAGAGCAACACTTGTGTGCACTGCAGTTGCCCAGTTTCTGCGCAGGTTTGGAGGAGGGCTGTCGTTGCAGCTGCTGCAGCTAACAATTACACTTGGAATATCTCTTGGCTAGGGTTTGGATGATTTTCTCAGCTCTTGTTGATGCGCTATCCTTGGGGAAAGGTGTGCTACCCTTTGTTTGGCTATCTAGCCTAGGGTTTACTTCCAAAATGATTCTCTGTCAAGGTTAAGGTGCTTGGAGGGTGGCTTCGGCCTGTGGTTGGGTGACAAGGGTATTGTCAATGGTAAAATGAGCACATCCACTTATATTCTAACAGGTTATGGGCCCACACCTCCTTCATTCAGTCTAACCGCTAGAAGGAAACATAGACATAAGGATATTAAGCTCGTTGAAGAACTGTTGCTAGCGTTTCTAGCAGGAGCAGTCACCATAGCACTATCGTTAGGGTTACTAGCAGGTGTAGTTGCAAAAACCCTAATCCTCTTATTGAGTCACCTTAAATGAATGGATTGACCTAATCTCTACATATATCAGTGCGCCCTAGCCTAGCGCATCTCCTGGTGCTCTTATAAATCCAAGACATGAAGTTTGAGATTTTGGTCAAATCTAGGGTTGACCAAGTCAAAGCAGCCATGACTTACTCTATGAAGTCAGAGAACGAGTTAGATGGAGCTTCTAACTTTAGAGCGTGGAATACAAGGATTTATATCATCCTTGCTAAGAATAAAGTGTTGGATATCGTGAAAGGAAAGATCGTGAAACCAGAGTTTGAAGAAGGGAAAGAGAAGGAACCGCAGAACGTTGCAACTATGGAGAAGTTCAAAGATGGTGACATCAATGCTATGAGTATCATAGTGGAATATATAAAATACCACTTGATACCCTACATATCCCATCTTGACTCATCGAAAAAGATGTACGATGCCCTAACAAATCTCTTCTCGGTCAGAAACATTGGACAAGTTATGAGTCTGAAGAATGAGCTCTGTGACATGAAGATGAATGATGAGGACAACATAACATCATATTTTGTGAGAATATCTCAGTTAAGAGATCAAATACAAGCTATTGAATAGATCATCTCAGAGAAGGAATTGGTAAAGATAGTACTCAATGATCTTCCCAAGACGTGGGATGCATTTTCCGCAAGCATGAACACAAGGAAGGAGTATCCAACATTTGAAGAACATTGGACTTGTTGTGCTCAAGAACAATCAAGGATCAGTGCAAAATAGAAAACCCAAAAGAAGTATGATGATTAAGCCTTCACAACAAGATTCAAGAATTTCAGGAACAAAAGGAAGTTTGGTTCAAGGAGGAAGCCAAATCAAGAGAAAGACATTTCAGAAGTACAATGCTTCAACTGTCGAAAGTATGGTCACTATAAGAATCATTGTCCCAAGCTAAAGAATAGGAAGGAGAAACATGAATCATCAGTTGCCAAAGAAAAGGAACCTACAAAGAAGACTAAGCAGGATGAAAGAGACTTCTTCTTCTGAAGGTAGCAATACTCTTCTTATTCCTTGTACATATCTTGTTTGCATCGTCTCTGTACATATCTTGTATATCTATCTCTTGGAAGATAATGTGTTCCAAGACAAACTATACCGATGGAAGAACAACAAGATAAGGATTGATATCATTGGATAATACATGAAAGAATGAAATACATCAAGAAAATCATGTGGAAACTATTGCAAGATAAGCCGAATAAATCATGAAGAGACTTAAAAAAGAAAAGACAGAAAGAAGTCAACAATCAAGAGGAAATTGAAGAAAGACTTATGACATTTTGTAGAAGACAACAAGATGGAAGCGTGGACTCTGTTAGACAGAGAGAGCCAATTATTTATTGCAGAAGACAATAAGGATGCAGATAGAATCATGGACTCTGTTAGACAGAGGGAGCCGATTATATGCAACCATACATGAAGCAAGGATTAGGAGGGAGATAATATTATGATCTATCGAAGATGATGACGTATATATCCATGGTAGTAAACATGAAAGATAGTATGTGCTCAGTTCAATCTCAAAAGAAGTGTTCTTCAAAGAGAAGCCTTAAAGTATCCCTGGTTTTCCATCCAGATCTATGATCCTATGATGAAAGAAAGAAGTGGAATCTTTAGGGCATGGAATCTATAAGAAACTCCATGGACCCAAAAGCTAAAGAAAAAAATGAGGAAGAATATAAATATTCCAAGAAATAAGAGAAGCCTTAACAACCAGTCATTGTATCGAGAATCACAATATTACCAACCAAATATGAAAGCAATCAAGCAGAACTAAAAGTTGTGATGAAGAACAATGTACACAAGACTTATGAATGAAAGCATTGCAAGATCATAACTAGAGGTTCTCCCAGATGGAGGGAGAAGACTATGATTTCTCATTCCGATAAACCAGACATACCTCTACATGAGTCATTAGATCATCCATGTGTTGGAGTACTACATCAAGATGAATGAAAAGACCATTTTCTAGAGAAATTGAAAAAAGAACATATGAAGAGAAACATCAAGACTTTGACGCATACCAGAAAGAGACCCTTGTATATAGATGGAAGTAGATAACTTGGCGGAGAACCTCCAATCCACAACAGAAGTGTGGTGAAGATTCTCTATAACAGAGATATTGTATCAAGATGATTACTCAGTAGATCAGATCTCATGATGACAGAAGAAGTGCCAAATGGATATGTTACAGTTTTCCAACAATAATATACTCTATTGATCAAATCTACATCAAGCGTTCAAAGAAAACCAGTGTTCCAGAATGAAGTACATTTGAAATCAAGCATTACATTATCCATGATGAAGTCCATAAAGGAGAAAGTGGTTCTCCAATACATATTGTAGTGTACCTTTTACACTACCCAGGTTCTTCAAACACTCTCTGTTACCATTCTATACATGAATGATTACATGATTCGTACCGAACTTATAAGCAAATGCATTTAACACAATTAAACACACTTAATTCTCAGAGTAAAATATATAAGTTACTGCTACAATTATACAAGCCATAGCATTCAACAGAAACTCATTTACACAGCGGAAAACATGGTATATAAACAACACAGTCATGCCAAATGTGACTAAAACATAATTCAAATACTTATCTGTTAACAGCTGTAGAATCACCAACTAAGTGCAGGCCTTCCACGAACCTCCCAGCCTTAGACCACACTGTTCATCAGCTCAACAGTGGGTCACCCCCGAGCTGGGACCGAGCCCCACCCCAAGGCAAGGGATCCTAGGCTATATTGAGGCTACATGAAAGACATCACAGAAATATCTAGAAGGATTCTTCCCAGAGATGCTATCTTACGCCCACTACTACCGGACCCTCATTCCCCACATGCCTGTTCCGCCCGGGAGTATACACCTTCACACGCACAATCCATCGGTGCTAACCTTCCTTTCTGGGCCTCGACGACAGGCCAGATCAGGAACTCTCAGAGTCCGTAGCTGGTGCTGGGCTCTCTCTAGAAGACACCACTTCCTAGCAAACGCTTTCACCTAGAAAGAGTTGCTCGCAGGCCTAACAACCTGCCTCTTCAAAACACAATCACCTCCCTCACCTGGAGAGAGATTACACACAGGATAACACGAACTCGCACTTGCCGGTAAGCCACACGCAGTCCAGCTCTGCGTGGCCACAACATCCAACTAGGAAACAGACACGGGCTTCTTGCACAGGCTCAACAATGGTGCACGATCTCACGGTGTCGAATTCCCCTATCTCAAAATGACACAGCCTTTTTTGGTTTGGAGGGTGAAACGGGATATACCTGCAGAGGTTGTACCGGTTCCTCTCTCAGGGGTTCGGTTCTGAATGGAGGAGGCTCCTCCCCCATAGTTCAGCTCGTCTCTTTTATTTGCATGCACCAGGGTTGACACTTGTCACCCTGGGAACTGCATGCATACCACAGCGTGCATCCCCCTTGCACGTTCCCTCCTTTGCCAGGAACTTAGGATAAACGGAAATGCACATGTCTCTCTTTTAAAATAATATTAAAATATTATTTCCCA
>ML803453.1:199047-228284 GCA_009831015.1 Picea engelmannii | reverse complement strand
TCATCCCAAGCCTTCCGAAAGGTAGGCTTTTCCCTTTGTTGTTCATATAGGCATTTCACCCTTCTTATGGTTTCTTCCATGGTCTTAGGATCATCGTATTGAATCTTGTCACCAATGGAAGGTGGCAGTCCACTCAGATACCTTTGAATTTTGATAGCCTCGTCTTTGATGAATGGAACATACTTCAGCAGTTCCAGGAAACTTCGTTCATACTCATCAATGGTCATACTGCCTAGCTTGAGTTCGAAGAACTCCTTCATCTTTCTGTCATAATATGTTTTAGTCAGGTATTTCCTCTTGAAATACCTCTTGAATTCCTTCCAGGTAACCTCTTTCTCCTTGATGTGTTGCACCTGCACAAACTGATCCCACCACATGGATGCCTTTCCTTTCAATTGGTACATTGCAATTCTTCCCTCTGCATGGGCAGAATAATTCTGCAGCTGGAAGTATTTCTTCATGCCAAGCAACCATGTCTCAGCATCTTCCTCCTTCTTATGTTCCCCATCAAATGTTGGAGGTTTAATTTTATTCATCTCTCCTTTCAATTCCTCTCTTCCAGATTTTTGATGTTTTCTGGTAGGTGATGGGCTTAAACTGCTATGTGTCTTACTGTCGGAATGTCTTTGGGAGCAGCTGTGATGTCGGCTACCACTCCTCGATCTGCTTCTTCTCCCATGAGTTTTGCGACTCTCCGTCGTACTTGAGTCCCTTCCCTTCTCAAGTTTCTTCTCTATTCTTTCCAGACTCTGCAAGAATCTTAAGTTTAATTTCCCTTGCCGATCTCTGACTTTCATGAGCTTTTGGCTATCAGATCGGCATTCCTTGCCCTCTCTTTGTAACCCGTCAATGATTTTCATCATATGTCCTTCCTTATCCATCTCTTTTCCATGCCCATTAGAGTTCGATCCTTCGACTCCCTGGTTAACATTCTTTCCTTCTTGTTCGTCTTCCATTTCAGGGATAATTTGCATTCTTCCCCACTCCATAACGGGCGTTGATTAACTTGGAGTTTTGACCTCTGTTTTATTCTGAGCACGCACTGTGCAATCCAATTCAAAATTGTCAGGCCATTAAACTTCATGATTAATCCACAACATTTATAACTAATACGAAATAAAACGACAGACATCTTAACTTCACAAAGTTTCCTGAGTTCTGTCCGGCTCTGTGTTTTTCGTGTGTCCGAACTTCAAGTTCAGTTATTTCGGGACCTCAAGTTTCAGAGTTTCGCAATTTCTGACGTCGAGGTTTATTGTTCCTCTCGGATTTCCAATTTCCGATGACCTCTTTTATGTGCTCACCCTCCTGAGCCTAGCTCCTGACTCATAAGACCATGCGCCTCGACCATGGTCGTTTCCCTCTTGTGACTACTCCTATCGAAGTTTCGGCACTTGTGCTGTCGACAGACGCATGTCTTCGCAACCCCCGATTCTCCGATCTCCGATATGCCTTAGCCCTCTAAGCTAAGCCCTGGCTGATGTGACCACTGGCTTGTGACCCAAGCCTTTTCCCTTATCGGGGTTCGTGGTTTCGCAAATCTGAATGTGTCAAATGCTTGACAGCGGAAATCCTGATTTCTTGATTTCCGATGGGATCCGTCCGTGCTAGCCCTCCGGGCTATAGCCTCACCATACGACCACTGCCCATGATCGTGATCAATCCTCTTATCGGGGTTTCAGAATTTGTGATGTCGCGATGCACATGCATTCGCAACCTCCGATCCTCCGATTCCCGATGTGCCTTTATACTGGCTCGCTCTCTTGGCTCAACCTCTGGTCCACATGACCATACTATATGACCTCCACCCTACTCCGTTGAGTTTCGATGGTTTCAATGTCATGATCATATGCTCACAGAATCCCCGATGGGTCCTATTCGTTGACTTGACAACAATCCTTTTGCCTGTCGCTAAAATCTGCCACCTGTCCTCCTGACAGTCGGTGTGGCCCCACGCCCCTAGGTCTTATCGGGAAATCGCGTATCGCGATTTTCCAATGCGTGAAACCTTCGCTTCCGGGATCTCCGATATCCCGAGTCCCGATATGCCGATGCACCTTTTTCTTTAACCCTTCGCGGTTAAGTCAGGTCCGTGTGACCTCTACCCCGTGACCATACTCAAATCCTTCGTCGGGGTTTCGAGGTTCAGAGTTTCAAAGTGTATGAATCACTTGTCACCGAGGTTCCTGATTTCCCGATGAACTTCAAACCCCGATGGACTTACTTATTGTCGGGACTTTCCCCGATGGTGTAGATCTCTGCCACGTGTCCACTAAATGAATGGTCCAGATATTGTCGCGAGATCGCGGATCGTGATTCCAGGTGACGAGATCTCTATGTGTTCGAGAATTTTGATTCTCCGACTCTCTTGAGGACTCTGACACGCGTCCTCCTTGAGATCCTATGGCTATGATCCCTCCTCGGGATTTCGAGAATCACAGGGTCTCGATTCTCTTGACTTCTAATATCCCGTCGCCTCTTCAGGACTTCTCCGCTACCCATGAGGACTTAAGTCTTGCGCAACTCCTGTCAATTCAGACGGTTGACGGTTACTCTCACATGGATCTTACGACTCACGATTCTCCCGAGTTTAAACTCCTATACACTCCGGGTCATACCAGGGTCCGAAATTGGTCCTTCAAACACAATTTCTCCTCTCACCCTCGGTCCAAAAGACCACTCAACTGGCCCATCTAGGCTCAGTGTTGAAACCTAGGCTCTGATACCAATTTGTAGTGTACCTTTTACACTACCCAGGTTCTTCAAACACTCTATGTTACCATTCTATACATGAATGATTACATGATTCGTACCGAACTTATAAGAAAATGCATTTAACACAATTAAACACACTTAATTGTCAGAGTAAAATATATAAGTTACTACTACAATTATACAAGCCATAAAATTCAACAGAAACTCATTTACACAACGTAAAACATGGTATATAAACATCACAGTCATGCCAAATGTGACTAAAACATAATTCAAATACTTATCTGTTAACAGCTGTAGAATCACCAACCAAGTGCAGGCCTTCCACGAACCTCCCAGCCTTAGACCACACTATTCATCAGCTCAACAGTGGGTCACCCCCGAGCTGGGACCAAGGTCCACCCCAAGGCAAGGGATCCTAGGCTATACTGAGGCTACACGAAAGACATCACAGAAATATCTGGAAGGATTCTTCCCAGAGATGCTATCTTACGCCCACTAATACCGGACCCTCATTCCCCACATGCCTATTCCGCCCGGGAGTATACACCTTCACACGCACAGTCCATCGGTGCTAACCTTCCTTTCTGGGCTTCGGCAACAGGCCGGATCAGGAAGTCTCAGAGTCCGTAGCTGGTGCTGGGCTCTCTCTGGAAGACACCACTTCCCAGCAAACTCTTTCACCTGAAAAGAGTTGCTCGCAGGCCTGACAACTTGCCTCTTCAAAACACAATCACCTCCCTCACCTGGAGAGAGATGACACACAGGATAACACAAACTCGTACTTTACAGTAAGCCACGCACAGTCCAGCTCTGCGTGGCCACAACATCCAACTAGGAAACAGACACGGGCTTCTCGCATAGGCTCAAAAATGGTGCACGATCTCACGGTGTCGAATTCCCCTATCTCAAAACGACACAACCTCTTTTGGTTTGGAGGGTGAAACGGGATATACCTGCAGAGATCGTACCGGTTCCTCTCTCAGGGGTTCGGTTCTGAATGGAGGAAGCTCCTCCCCCACAGTTCAGCTCGGCTCTTTTATTTGCATGCACCAGGGTTGACACTTGTCACCCTGGGAACTGCATGCGTACCACAGCGTGCATCCCCCTTGCACGTTCCCTCCTTTGCCAGGAACTTAGGATAAACGAAAATGCACATGTTTCTCTTTTAAAATAATATTAAAATATTATTTCCCAGGCTTAAGACCCTAAGCTTAGCCCCTAGGCTCATCACTCAGCCCTTTTCCCACCTTCCAGCCCTTAATCCCTTGTCCACTCTATGGACGCTCAATCCCCCATCACTCATTCATCGTGGTCGGCCTACACTAATGGTGTTTATATTTTATTAATTGATCTGCATATATACAAGTACATCAATAGGCTCCTAGCCTTCAACACTTAGGCTCCCTGGCCTATCAAAACACATAAGCCTACAACTTATGCAAAACTTGGCTCACCAGCCTATAGAACACATTTACAATTCCTTGCATATAACATGATCTGTAATGGGGCTCGGCCTTGGGGACACTACACATATCTCCACAAATGAGCAAATAAGAACACATCTTGGTAAAGCTTATATCCAAGATGAAAGAGTTTGTGTACTCAAGCTGGAGCTCGTGGAAACGAATTCCTATTGAAAAAGGAAGAGAGGACTCCCAAGTTGGGAGGGATCACTGATATGTATTGATTTATGGAAAGTCATTTTTCAGTTCGAAAAATGGTCTAGGATGAGCAGTTTCCTTCCCAGTTCGGAAAGTGGATTGAGATTTCTAATGGACAATGATTTCCCATTGTGGTTAACATGGGAAATGGTCCAGATTGTTGATGTATCATAGACAACGAATTCCCATTATGGTTAGCATGGGGAGTGGTCTAGGGCAGTCTCTCTTCTTGAGGGTTACCCAAGAAGACTGGCCTACCTCGTCGGATAGTGATTTCTCATTATGGTTAACATGAGGAATGGTCCATTTTGGAGGTTGATACAGGAAAATATTTTCCTCTTGTGGTTAATAGGGGAAATGGTCTGGACAGTCATTCCTTAGGGTTTATACATTCTCTCCAAGGTGCACTTTGATTAGTGTAGGAGGAATGGCCCGGGGTGGGGAATGGTCTAGGCTTAGCAATCAGGGACAGACATCCCTTAGGGTTTATACATTCTCTCCAGGGTGCACCTTGATTAGTGTAGGAAGAATGGCCCTGGGTGGGGAATGGTCCAGGCTCGGAAGCCAGGACAATTATTCTTCCTTTCTTGAAAAGAATAGTCCAGATATCTCATTGTTCTACTCTGAGGGAAGATATTCTTTCAGATCTCATAAATGTGAGTGTAATATTGTCCCAAATGATTCAATTTATATCATAACATTGTTTCTATGCAGGTTTTTATCAGATGATTGTTATGAAGACTGTATGACAGTAGATGTATACTACTATGGTGGATGTGTTCCACAGTTCGTGACTAGACATTGTTGATCAAGTACTTGTTTGTTACTTGGTGCGGTAGTGTACCACTGGATTGTAGTTATGTACTACTATGGATAGACACAGTTGTGTTCTATTTTATTTCGATTGCCTTGAAGACTATCAACAGTATTGGAAATGATTATCAGTTAGATGGATAATCAAAGGACAAAGATTTCCCAGACGAAAAATGGTTCAGAGCATTTACTCTTATAGATTAGAAGACTAGCTCTTGTATCACTCTATGGAGTGAACATCATGTCATATTACTCAGATAGAGTATGGTTTCGAGATATGATGCAGCTAATGACATTGATGATGATGATGATGGTGCTCATGATCTAGTCATGATGTTAATGCTACCGGGTGAATGGTATGTTTTTGTGTTGAAGACCATTACCTGTAATACCTCCCTAGCTAGGAGGGAGTGTTGATATTATGGTAGATGCGGGAGGTATTTACCTCCATGTGTAAACATGACGAGGATAGAATACTCCGGGAAGCAAGAAGAAACCCTAATGAGTTGGCTAATAACCCTAGCAGATTTGTCAGCTCAAGAAGATAATTTGTATTAGGTTATTAGCCTCCAAGAGAAGAAGTCGACAAGAAACAATAATATATACTAAACATAAAGATACCTAGAATGAGAATTTGGCCCAGGCAGTTAGCCAAAATTAGTATAAATACATGAGGCCAGTTCTCATTCTAGCAGGCAGTCTCAGAATTGCAGAGTAGCACTTGTGCACACTCCAGTTGCCCATTTTTTGCGCAGGTTTGGAGGAGAGTTGTCGTTGCAGCTGCTACAACTAGTAGTTATGCTTAGACTATCTCCTGGATAGGGTATGGATTATTTGATCAACTCTTTTTTATGCTCTATCCTTGGGGAAAGGTGCACTACCCTTTGTTTGGCTATCTAGATAGGGTTTTCTTCCGGAGTGATTCTCTGTCAAGGTTAAGGTGCTCGGAGGGTGGCTTCGGCGTATGGTTGGGTGAAAAGGGTATTTTAAATGGTAAAATGATCACATCCACTTATATTCTAACAGTCCGAACATAAAACCCATGCTTATTTCATCCCAAGGCCTCTATGGTATTGGAAATGGTTGATACAATCTAGTGTTTTGTCTCTTCCCTTTTGCATGTTGGTAGATTCTACATATGTTCACAAACTTTATCACTTATGTTCTCATACCTGGCAAATAGTATGAACTGCTCAACTGTGAAAACGTTTTATCATGGTCTAAATGTCCAACCAATCCTCCGCTATGCTTTTCCTTCAAAAGGTTATCCCTCATTCAACATTTTGGTATGCACAACTGATTTCCCTTGAACACCAATCCCTCTTGAATCATGTACTCTGTCCACTAGCTTTTGTCTCTCAGCACATTGTTCGCACATGCTTCGTATGCTTCCTTGAAATTTGTATCATCACAATACATGTCCTTAAGGTGTCAAAACCCCAAGGTCTTCACCTGAAATTCCTGCAGAATCAAACATCTCTTGCTTAATGCATCAACAACCTTGTTAGAATTCCCAACCATATGTTTTATGACAAAAGTAAAATTCTGAAAAAACTCAACCCATTTTGCATTCCTCTGATTCAATTTTTCTTGTCCGATTATGAATTATAAAGCCTGGTTATCGTTATACAAGACAAATTCTTGTGGGACAAGGTAATGTCTCCATTTCTTCAAGGCTTGAATTATGGCATAAAACTCCTTGTCATATGTGGAGTATTTTCTCTTGGTCTCATTCAACTTCTCACTGAAATAGGAAACAGGTTTGTTATCCTGACTCAAAAATGCTCCTATTGCAACTCCACTTGCATCACATATCACCTGAAATGTCTTCTCAAAAGTTGGTAAGATGAGAATTGGTCATTCTGTTATTTTCTCCTTCAGTATATTGAATCTCCTCTCGGTTTCCTCTGTCCATTTAAAATACTTGTGCTTCTTCTTCACTGTATCCATCATTGGTGCACAAATTCCACTGAAGTCTCTGATGAACTTCCTATAGAATCTTTCTAATCCATGGAAGATTCTTACTTCAAACATACTCCTTGGCAATGGACATTCTTTGATTCCTTTCACCTTCTCTTAATCCATCTTCAGTTAATTTGAAGAGATCACAAAACCCAAATAATTGAGTTTCGTCTTCACAAAAGAGGACTTCTTCAGATTTATCAACAACTTCTCTTGCTGTAGTATCCTCATCACTAATGACAGGTGCCTCAAATTCCCTTCTTTAGTCCTGATAAAGATCAGTATATCATCCAGATACACAACCACAAACTTTCCAATGAAATCTTTCATTATTTCATTCATTAGCCTCATAAAATTACTCTAAGCGTTTGTTAATACAAATGGAATAACAAGCCACTCATACAAAACTTCATTTGTATTAAAGGTTGTTTTCCACTCATCACCTTCTCTCATCCTGATCTGGTGATATACGCTTTTCAAATCTATTTTAAAAAAGAAATCTGATCCACTTAAACAATCCATTAAATAATCCATTCTTGGTAAAGGAAATCTATACTTGATGGTGATCTTGTTAATGGCTCTTGAGTCTATACACATTCTCCATCCTCCATCCTTCTTTGGACTTAACATAGTTGGTACTGCGCATGGAGTCAAGATTTCCCTGACAAAAACCCTTGTCTAACATTTCTTGGACTCGGTTCTTCACTTCCTCGTTCTATCGAGGTGTCAATATGTATGTTGTTTTGTTTGGCATACTTTCTCCTGGTATTAAGTCAATATGGTGACTAATACTTCTAATGGGTGGAAATGGGTTAGGTAGTTCATCCACCACTATGTCAGCAAAATTATCCAACAATTCCTAAACTTCTTCATCCAAATCATCCATTGAAGTACTTGTAAGGATAACTCTGGGTTTCCTCACCACAGCAAATTGCATCTCCTATTGTTCCTTGAATTCTTTCAGGAGTTTCTTCCCACTCATGAGAAGTATGCTTGTGTTGGCCTCCTCTTTCACTCTCTTCTCCTTTATTGGAAGCAACATGTGTGTCCTGCCATTCTTCTTTAATGTGTATGTATTTTTCCTCCCATCTTGAATGACATTCCTGTCAAACTTCCATGGTCTTACCAACAAAATATGGCATACATCCATGGGAATTACATCACACATAATTAAATCTCTATATCCTCCTATCTTAAATTCAATGAAGCATTGTTTAGTAACCATTACTTGGTGTCCTTTTTGCAACCATGAGACTTTGTATGGATTTGGATGTGCAGTTGTCTCTAGCTCCAATTTCTCCACCATATCCATGGATACTAAGTTGTCAGCTCTCCCACTGTCAATTATCACCTTTCATACTCTGTGTTTAGTCTTGCAAGCTATTATGAAGAGAATGTTCCTCTGCATCGACCTTTCAACTTATGACTCTGGTTTTAAGAGAACCTTCCTCAACATCAAGGATCTACCATCCTCTGCTCCTTCTGCTTCAACATCTCTTCTCTATGCTTTTGAAATGTGAGCTTCACCTCCTCCTTCTTTATTTTTCTCGGGGCATTCCCAAGAAATGTGTCATGTCTTTCCATAGGCATAACATCTTACGTCTCCTCCTCCTCTTCTTCCTCTTCCTCTAGAATAATTTCTTCCACCACCATGTCTTTCTCGAGAACTTCCTCCTTTTTCTGAGTGATTGTGTGGTTTCTTGGTCTCGTCCTTAGACTTATGTTCTCTATCATGGGTAAATCCCTTGATTTTTCTTGGGACTGAGCTTTTACCTCTCCCTTGCTAGCTTTGTTTTCTGGCCAACTTCTCCTCTTCCTTCAGCGCAAACTGATAAGCATCCTCCACTGTTCTTACTGACATCATGCTGATGTCATCCTATATTTCATATCTTAGGCCATTCATATATCTGGATACTTTCTCTTCATTTCTCTCCCTTTGTCTAGTTCTAATGTTCAACCTGTAAAACTCCTTTGTGTACTCCTTAACTGTCATCCCTTTCTGTCTCAGGTTCTGCATTTTCCTCAACATATTGATATGATAATCATTGGGCATGAACTTAGCCTTCAACATGGCTACCATTCTATCCCAACTCTTTATTTTCTTCTTTCCTTTAATTCTTCTCTTAGCCTGCAATTCATCTGACCACAGCGTTGCATGTCCTTTTAGTTTGGTGACATCATGTCTCACCCTTCTTTCCTCATCGACATCTTCATAGTCGAAATATTTATCCATGGATCTTATCCAATCCAATAGCTCTTCAGCATATAAATTTCCTTCATACATTGGGACCTCCATATTGGTTCTGCCTCCCAATCTTGCAACTGCTCTTCATAATCATTCCTCAGCAACATCCTCTCCTGCAGCTTCTCTGATGACATTCTCCCCCACTTCTTCTTTTCTCTCTGCATCCCCGGCGTCTCCAACATCAGGTGATCATCTCTGCGCTGCCTCCTTCGCCTCTAATATTGCATGGATTTATCACATCTCCCTTTCCACAACTCAATTGACCAATGGTGGTTCAACTCATCCCCTCGTTTACATTGTGTTGACTATCTATCACACACAGAGTACAACTTCTGGTTATTTTGTCTCCTCTCCTTTGCCTACTGGATGCAAGAAAAATTTCAACTCTAATACCACTTGATGCAGACCCCCTTTCTCTCCTAAGGGCTACACGACCTCCCAGTCTAGGATTGATCAAGATATCGAGTCTGATTGAATCTTCGGGTCTCTACTAGACCCCTAACCCACTTACACAGGTCCTTTCCCCAAATTCACATGTCATCTAAGACCCGCGGCTTCTCTCCCAAGCATTGTTCAAACCTCAACACCAAACGGGTGATAGCTCCTCTTTGCTAAGCCCTTTATCGCTTCTGACGACTCGTGATGACCACGCGCTCGAGTGAAAGGCGTGTCATGGTTTTTTGTTTCGTGACTCTGGGAGTGCTGCTACTTCCATTCACTCCATAGCCAAAATCGTGATGACCCAAGATCTACGGTCCAGATCTACTCGTGATCGATGACTGCGATCAAGTCGACGTTTCATGTTTTGTGACTTTGGTGTTCCCTTGCCTCTGTTCTCCTCATAGCTGAGATCATGATGACCCGATATCTATGTATAGTATCTTCCCTTGTTCAACAACTGCGATCAAATAGACATTTCGCGCTTCAGGACTTTGGAGTCTCCTTGGCCCCGTCCTCCCGAAAACTGAAATCCCGATGGTACTAGATCAATGATCCAAGTCTCTCCTTCAATCGGATGGTCACGCTAACTACAGGACTTCACATTTCGCAAAGTTGAAATACTTGTCACCTCCTATCCTCCGATCCCCAAAATTTCGATATTTCACCCTGGGCAATCAACGGTCCAGATCTCTGCTAGATCCAATGACTCAGATCAAGTCACAGATTCAGGCTTTGCGAATTCTTAGCATTTTCCATTTGACTCCTCCAAAGCATGAGTCAGTGAAATGTTGGTCGTTCATCACGCGTCCCTCTTGATGGACGGTTTCGATTCTCTAGCATTCAGATCAAACGGCTTAGATATTTTCCCCCTTGCGTTTATGTTATCTTCAGAGTTAGAAGATCTTATGGGTGTTCAAAGGTATCGAACCTTTGCTCCTTCGACGAGTTTGATTCTTGGATCTCTTTAACACTTATGAAAAGTGTTACCCCTCCTGAGCTTGGTCTCATGGATACTTTAATTTCCCTCGTACTCCTTGCATTTCAAGTATTTTGATAGCTGAGATCCTAAGGATTTCTCAAAGAGAAATTATTCTCATCTTCTCGGTGTTCTCCTTTCCTGACTCTTCGACGCTTAATCTGATCTCAGATCTGTGCACTCCTTGCACTAGAGCTTACGCAAGGTTTAGGATTCTTACGGATGACCATGCAGTCCTTGAACTAGTCTCTTTGCACTCCTTGCAAAGGGAAAGTTTTGTGTTATCTCTTTCGAGATTCACAACCGAAACAGATTCCATCAACGCACCCCTTGCCTTTTGTGTGCACACCTTGCATTACTCCCAAATAAGAGAAACAATTGAAACTTATCCTAACATTCACAGTTCCATCTATATTCAAATGAGATTCATTCATTCATTCATGAAAACATAATACAGAGAATTGCAAACAATGTTCACACCATGCATTGGATCAATTTTCCTCTGTTATATTCATAAGTAAAAATGGTTACAACTGTAAATGAACAACCACAAAAAAACTACTGAAATCTGCTCCTAACTTCTATTCCAACCAAAAATTCTATAGATTTAGGGTTTTTCCTGGCTACTTGTCTACTCTATAACTTAACCTAACGACTATCTAGATTAGTCGCATTCCAAAGCCGTAGTGGAGTCTCCCATTTCACTTGTAATCGTCCAATCGTGCCTCCAAATTTTCCCGACCTAATTTCAAGCATGCCCTAAAGATTAATTCTCGCGCTAAGTTAAGGAGGACTTCAAAATATCTGTTGTGACTACCAACAATGAGCTCCCCTACAGATTCACAGATGTTGATGGGTCTGGCTCTGCCTGCTTGCCAGCGATGCTCCTGCATCAAATGCAATCAAAGGTGAACATGGAGGGAAGGTTTGTCATTTTGAGGTTGTATTGTTCATTTTTTCTTTTGGGTTGCTTAATGTGTTTATCTACCATGTCATCTATTATGGTTTAGAAAGGCAAAGATGTTAAATTTTTTCAAGTGTTGCGAGTCGTGACTTCCATGAGTTCTAAATTTGGGGTTCTATAAATCTGCGCTAGAGTGTAAGAAATCCATTGCATTGTATGCTATATGCCAAAAACTATTAGACATTGATTCTTATTTTGCATTTTCTTAATTAAGTTAAGTCGTTTGGGGGATATTTCAAACACTCCATAGGACATAAAGAATTAGAGTTAATAAAAAACAAAAATGGTGTGTTGTTGTCATCTTGTATTGTTCTTATTATTGTGTAGTTCCTTGATGCTATGGAGATAACGTGGGTATAAAATTTAGGGAACAATGCATTATTTTGCATGTTCTTTAAAGCAATATTTTTTTTAGGTTTGATGCATTTTCATATGGTGTTGGCAATAATGTTTTAGTTGGTGCATCACAGTCTCTTCCATCTGTTTTTTTTTTCATTTAATTATAGAATAAACCACTATATTTCAGAAAGAGATGTATTTTTCATCTTGCTCGGATGATTTTTCTATGAACATATGGTCACACTCGATGCAACTATGCCTTTCACACCTCTGTACTTGGCCGATGAATATCATTTGAATAGCCAACACTGTGTATTTTCAATGCTTGTGAGGATAATTCATGTCAATTATCATCCTGCAAGTTCATACTTTCGCATGAGCAATTGTGACAGGGGATGTAATTTGGACGATATCCCAGTCATTTATGAGATGTTGATTTTGTCGGATTTACAAGGAGAGGGAAACGATTTAGAGCTACTCCCATGTAAATGCAACACTTTTTTATGGGTTGGGTGGTGACTTTTGTTTATAATTATGTGTATTCTAGATAAAATTTGTTTGGGGAAAGGAAATTTTAGTAAACATACCTTATCTACTGGGTCTTAAAGCAATTTTTGCTCAGTGTTATATATATATTTCAAAAATTTCCTAGTCAAACATGTTTCTTACTTTATCTTTCTTTTTATTGTGTGAAGGATTTTGATATGACCATATCTTCCCATTTGACATAGCTTTTTGTTCCATGCCTCCTCCCTATGCACAAGTATGTCACGTGCATATGAAAAGCTTGGTCTAGTTTGAAGCATTACATGGAACATGTATGTGTGCTTCTGCGGGTCCACATTTGGAATAGTTCCACGGGATGAGTTGTGACAAGCTAGGTAATTTGCAGGATAGTAGTGTCATTTATTGTCTGTTGATTTTCTTGGTTTTAGCAATAGATATCAATGATTTAGAAGTAATGAAAACTAGATTTCCTACGTTTTCTATGGACATCATAGTGGTTTCTATTTATGGTGACCCATGTTTCAACATTTGTTCATGGATATGGAAAAAACATTTAAGTAAATATGTGTTATGCATTTGTCTTCGAATCAATTTCAAATTTCTGATTTATTTATGTTCGCTAAATTTCATAGCGAAGTTCATTTATACATATATATAAACAAATCAATCACAAAAAATCCTAATTTGACACTCAAAGAGGGAAATAGAATGGTCATTTACATCTTTGGCCATCAAAAACCACCACAACATCCCCAAGTTTCCAATCCTTAAAACAAAAATGAAATGTTATACTATAATCATAGCAATGCAAGGACATCAATATGTCCCTCATCTCTTTGAAAATATCTCGAGTCAATGACATCCAATAATCATAGCCCATAAGATAATTAAGAAGCACATTCCTAGAAAGCATAACATGCATAACTACATGGATAATCAATTGTCAAACGTTATAAACATTATGTGTAACCATTCTAGAGATTTCATATGTTATTAAACATAAATAAAAACCATCAGCAATCGAATTTCAAAATGCATGTCTTTATTAAATTATCAAAAACACTAGAGCTCCGAGATTTCTCTTCTTAGAAGCAATAAATTCTAGTAGAATCTAAACCTTGGTATATTTATTGACGCTAGTAAGTATATGCATAATATTCAATGTTATGTAGAAAACCCTTTTCATGTTCAACCTAATAGAATTAGAATGTGAAAAATTGACCTCCATTTCTCATGAATCAATGAATTGTAGGAAAAGAATGAGCCCTACTATGCTAGAAAAAGTTGGCCTTTGTAGTAGAGAATGGACCATATTTTCTAAATATCATGTAATATTTAACTTAAAAAAGAGGGAAAATTGGATATGTTGTTTCTACATGTTCGATATTACAACATTTTATATCATATATTATATAAATTTAAATATAAATTATCTTAAATATTATAATACAAAAATTTCACCCAATGAGCCTTTTAATTAGGTGAATTTCACCCATGGACTAGATTTTATCCAAAAACTTTTCTCTACATACAACTACTTCTATGGATTTTTTATGCTAAATATAGTTTCACACAACTACATATTCTTTGCATGTATTACACACACATAGTAACATGTGTGTCACACAACAACTTGAAGTTGCATTTTTCAAATTCTCCCAATAACAAACACTTGTTTTGGATAGAATATCATAATCAACTCTTGTTAGACTTCTGTTATAAAATTTTGTCTCATCCTAGTTAAGGAATAATTTCATAAAGGAGGTATATGCTACAATACATGCAATATCCTAATCGACCCACTTAAAGCTCGCGAAGAAAAATATTAACTGAGTCTACATTTTAAAGGATTGTAACATACCCAACACCCATGTTGAGTCCTTCCACTATGGAAAACAACGTAGCCTGCTAGAAGAAAATTCAAAAAAAATCCCCATACATATAAAAGAAAACCACAGGGCAACACGCCCATACAAAATTACAACAAAACAACATGATGATTTACCCATGCATCTACAACATTTATAAATACATGAATGCACCCAACAAGCACATAAGAAACTTACAACATTCAATAATCATTTACACAATGGAATAATTATAATAAAACAACATAACAATTATATGTTTATAAATATAATCCAATTCATTGGATATGAAGGATGAACCAACTAGCCATAGGAATTTTTGTTCCTAATATCAACACAGGACAACCTTGAGTTGAGGCTATGATTCCACAAGGAGATCCATCCCTCTCACTATCCACTCTCAACACACAACAACCCCAAACCCAGGTTCCAAACTTCAACAATAGTTCAAATACACCAACTCTCTTCCCCATAACCTGCACAACCCAAGGAATGTACCCACTTCATTTCTCACAATCCCTTGGGATGTACCATTCATTTATTAGGGCTTCCATTGCACTAGGTTGGCCAGGAGCCTCTCAACTAGGGACTTCAAGAGCTCAGAACTGCTTCGGGACTATTCACATTAGTCTTCACAAGAATCTTGAGCCATTTCTTAATAAGAAACTCAATATAGGCTTACATCCTTTCTTAGATGAATACAAGCCTCATTTCCAACATAACACATATCCAAAGAATGGCTACTTTCAAGAGTATCATTGTTGGTGCTCTTCCTAGCAATCTATCAAACAAGAAGGGTATAATTATTCCTAAATAGACATGTACATACATACCCTACAAGAACACAATTTTAAGGGTTATGTATGACACATCATTTCTTAGATGTATATGTCATTTACATCATGAAATCATGCTTCATTTATCAATCCAAAGATGGAGTTTCATAAATACAAAAAACAATACACATGTCATTGCAAGACCATCATGTTTTTCCATTAACTCAAGAGAAATGGCATGTAGATTATTTTCAACAACACGAAGGATCTAATAATGTTACCATACACTTCTTGTAGATCGATCACGTAATTGCATTCCCATAAGCTACCTCCAATAACCTTCATTTGAAATAGTGTAAGGCTTTCTAGTGAACAATATCTTGTCTATTCACTGTGTATTCAACCATACAATTATTCCTCTCAGATATGACAATGTCACAACAAATTTAGCACAATTGTTAGCAGACAAGATCCATTCAATAAGAAAAAATAAAAAAACATTGACCATGGAAATTACTCTAACTTTGTCCTTCTTCATGAGTGTTTTTTTGTAGAGAACAATGATTTCCACTTCATTCTCTCATTGTAACCTATAAACACATGCTATGCATAATGCCCCATGTAGAAACCCTATTTGTAAAAATTGGTTGTCCTCTTAAGAAGAGTGCACATGCATTCAATGCAAATTTGATGTCCTTAAATAACCATATTTCTCACTCACCAAATCAAAATGCACAACACCACCATTGAGCAAACCTCCATGTATTTTTTACTACATGATTCACCCCACATTTAGATAAATATAAGGGTGAAGACACAATATAAAAAATTGAATTTCATACCAATAAAAATCTACATAAAAATTAGTAAAATAAAACACCTAAACTAACCCAATAGATAAATCAACATGTACATGCACACAAATTCAACACCAAAAATTAAATTAGTAAAAACATCCATAAAATAAAACATCCACTATCACAATCATTAATGATACAAAGTACTCTAGTGAGAATCCAAACATTGTGATAGATTTCTCACTATTAAAATAAAAATATTAATTATTCTCGTGGATGCAACTACTTACATGTACCCTTAGTGTAAATATACATGTACCCTTAGTGTAAATATAGTATCACACCACTATGGTTCACTAATTAGGCAATAACTTACCAAGTCCATTCTTCATATTAAGTGTTTTAAAATTACTCAAAAGTAATAGAAGGTGAAGGGTATTTTAATATGCCTATGAATACAGGTATCGAGGATTGATCATTAATGATACAAAGTACTCTAGTGAGAATCCAAACATTGTGATAGATTTCTCACTATTAAAATAAAAATATTAATTATTCTCATGCATGCAACTACTTACATGTATCCTCAGTGTAAATATAGTATCACACAACTATGGTTCACTAATTAGGCAATAACTTACCAAGTCCATTCTTCATATTAAGTGTTTTAACTAATTAGGCAATAACTTACCAAGTCCATTCTTCATATTAAGTGTTTTAAAATTACTCAAAAGTAATAGAAGGTGAGGGGTATTTTAATATGCCTATGAATAGAGGATTGTGTTTTGAATGTAAATTTAACACATTATTATGGAATTAAAAAATATATTTTGCATAGTTATAGGAAAATTGTTATCTATATTTCTAATATTAAAATTAATATTATAAAAAATAATTTATTTTTTTTATATTTTTAAATTTATATATATTTAAAATTTCATTGGATAAAATGTTTTAATATGACTTATTTACTTTGGTGGACCAAATATTGTTAGTATTTGTAAGTGTTTAAAAAATTATTTAAAAAAAAAAAAAAAAAATGGAAATTTCACACATGTCTTACTTATTTAATTATGCCGAAAGGCTTACACCTATTGACAATGGGCACATTTAATAGTTTTTTAGTGCTTAATTAGTTTTGTATGGACAAGATTAAATAATGATGGAATATTCTTAGTAGTCTCAATAAATTAATGGTTGTGATTTCAACCACTAACTTCTTCACTATTATAAAGCCATCCATTTACATGTTTATTTTTTTACTTTTACTTGATTATATTTAAATTTACTATGGTAGCTAACTGATTGCCAGATCCCAATGATTAACAAAAATTAAAGTTTTGTTAGAGAGTGGAGAGATGTGAACCTAGAATGCAACCATTTAATATTTACCAATTTTTTCATTTTATGACCAAGTGCGTTTCATTTTCTGGGCCATATGGAGATGAAGAGTTGCGTCGTTATATTTTCTAGGCCATATGGATCTTTGCGTCCTTCTCCAGGCGATAGAAGGAGAAGCTGATATAGCCCTAGCGATGATAATAGGCGCAGACAGTCCCCCCAGCCCAGATTACAGACGCGATAGGTACTTCCAATAGAAGCTAGAAGCAGGTACTTCCAGTGGAAGCGAGAACACGTCCTATGATTGCCTCCGGAATTGCCCCTCAATCCGTTGATCAGATCAGACTCATACAGTAGCGCAGCACCAAGCGACTAAAACATTTGTGTAAACTTTCACGAAGCTGGGATTCATTATTTTATTTTTACAGGAATCACTTTACAATTCTTCTTTAATGTTACACCCAAGAAATTTTACAGTTTGGGCTGTTCCATTAAGAATTTAAATGAATTTATGTCATTTTATGAACAGAAATTGGAACCCGAGCTATTGTTACAATTTGGGCTGTTCTCATTTAAGACTGGAATTTGAGAACAATCGCTGGGTTATATGTCAAAATATATGTTGCCACTGTTCTAATTTAAAATCTTGTGACTGTTCCAAAATCTTGGACAATCCGAATATTTTTTGGCATCCCCATATATAAAATCTGTTGCCCTCACATTTTTGGGTTGTTCCAATATGTCTTGGCTGTTCTCAATATTTTATATATCATTAAATTTAGACTGTTTTTTCAAATCTGTTGCGACTGTGACTGTTACAGTTTGGGTTGTTCCATTGGAACCCGAGACTGTTCCAAGACGTTACCATTTACATAAATTTCTGTAGAATGTTTTAAAGTTTGTGGGTTATTTACTGGTATGAATTTGATATAAGTTTACGGTTGGGATGGGTATTATCATTTTAATAAATTTATGAAATTTGAACTTAACAAGGAAATGAGTGTTCGTTTAACTATTATTGTTATTATAATATTATTATAATCAGAATGATAAAATAGCATTTTATTTTATTAATAAATAAAATAAAATATAATATGGTTGATATACTGCTATCGTTGTTATATCAACCACATTATATTTATTTTATTATAATATTATTATAATATGATAAAATAGCATTTTATTTTATTAATAAATAAAATAAATAATCATAATACTTTAGTTCATAATAAATAAATATTAATCATAATAAATAAATAGACTTAGTTCATTGAAATAATCAACGGTGTATAATAAATAAATATTAATCATAATAAATAAATAGACTTAGTTCATTGAAATAATCAACGGTGTATAACAAAAGATAACTTAAATTTGTAAGTAGTTATTTTTAAAAATGTAAAAAATGTTAATAAATAGTTGTTTAAAAAGTACAAAAGGACAAGTGCATTCATTAGCATTGATTTAAAAAGACAAATTAAATTATTATGTATATGAGGATTAGAATTAGGGCATGCAACTAAAAGTGGCAATCCATATTTATAAAAGATTAATAGTCATTATTCATTTTTAGTGCTTAATCAGTTTTGTATGGACAAGATTAAATATTGATGGAATATTTTTAGTAGTCCCACTAAATCAATGGTTGTGATTTCAACCATTAACCAAAATTAAGATTCGTTTGGTAATGTCTTACTATGTGCACTTTTATTTTATGGCCACCTTTCATTTTAGGGTTTCATTTTCTGGGCCGACATACCTTGGGGATGACCATTAATATATTAATACATAAATGATGTATTAAAAAATAATTATTACATTAATGTAATATATAATATAGTAATGTATTAATGTAATATATTAATGTATTAATAGATACTATTTAATGGTGTATTAATATAATAATGTAATGCATTAATTAATAAATACATTTTTAATTAATACATTGTTAAAGTGTAATTACATAAATAAAGTAATACATTAATAATAAATTAAATGCATAAATAAATACATTATTAAATAAATTACTAAAGTATTAAAACATTAATAAAGAATCAATACACTAATAAAGTAATACATAATACAATAGTAATACATTGACTTGAATATATTTAGTAATACATTATAACATTATTGTTAGATATAAATTAAAATATAATGCATAATAGAACATGTTAAACTATTAATATATTAATAATGTATCAATCCATTAAAATATACATTGATTAATTGATTGAAAAATTAGTAATGTAATGTAACATTAATGATAAATTTATAATGTAATGATACATTAATAATATAATATTACATTAATATATTAATGTAATGTATACATGAATGTATTAATTTATATTAATACATAATACATTATTAAAGTAGTAATATTAACAATAAAACATCAATAAAATATTATTAGATTTTAAAATATTAAAATAATACATTATAAATACATTAAAAATTAATTATTACAATATTCATTTAAAGTATTAGTTAGTTAATTAATATATTAATAAAATATTATTTATTAAAATATTAGTCCCGATGATGAATCTAGATTCGGATTCGAAACGTTGACAAAAAATGACACCAACTGTGGATTATCCGGCAAACAACTTCGAAAATACTCACCACAGAAATCTAAAAACAATTAAAATATTAATATATCAATAAGTAATATTAATTAATCTATTAGTTAAAAAATTTATACATTAATCAAATATTAAATTAATATATATCAATAAAGTATTAATATATCAATAAAGTATTAATTAAAATATTAATATAAAATATTGAGAACAACCAAAACATATTGGAACAACCCAAAAATGTGAGGGCAACAGATTTTATATATGGGGCTGCCAAAAAAATATTCAGGTTGTCCAAGATTTTGGAACACTCTCAAGATTTTAAATTAGAACAGTGGAAACAGATTTTTTGACATATAACCCAGCGATTGTTCTCAAATTCCAGTCTTAAATGAGAACAACCCAAACTGTAACAGTAGCTCGGGTTCCAATTTCTGTTCATAAAATGACATAAATTCATTTAAATTAGCTCGGGTTCCAATTTCTGTTCATAAAATGACATAAATTCATTTAAATTCTTAATGGAACAGCCCAAACTGTAAAATTTCTCGGGTATAACATTAAAGAAGAATTGTAAAGTGATTCCTGTAAAAATAAAATAACGAATCCCAGCTTCGTGAAAGTTTACATAAATGTTCCAGTCGCTTGGTGCTGCGCTACTGTATGAGTCTAATCTGATCAACGGATTGAGGGGCAATTCCGGAGGCAATCATAGGATGTGTTCTTGCTTCTACTGGAAGTACTTGCTTCTAGCTTCTATTGGAAGTACCTATCGTATCTGTAATATGGGTTGGGGCGCTGTCTGCGCCTATTATCATCGCTAGGGCTACATCGACTTCTCCTTCTATCGAAAGACGCAAAGATTTATATGACCCAGAAAATGAAACGACGCAACTCTCCATCTCCATATGGCCCAGAAAATGAAACTCACGTGGTCATAAAATGAAAGAATTAGGTAAATTGGTAAATATTAAATGGTTGCATTCTAGGTTCACATCTCTCCACTCTCTAACAAAATTTTAATTTTTGTTAATTGGGATCTGGCAATCAGTTAGCCACCATAATAAATTTTAAATATAATCAAGTAAAAGTAAAAAAATAAACATGTAAATGGATGGCTTTATAATAATGAGGAAGTTAGTGGTTGAAATCACAACCATTGATTTATTGAGACTACTAAGAATATTCTATCATTATTTAATCTTGTCCATACAAAACTAATTAAACACTAAAGACCTATTAAATGTGCCCATTATCAATAAATGTACGTCTTTTGACATAATTAAATAAGTAAAGCATGTGTCAAATTTCCATTTTTTTTTTTTTTTTTAAATGATTTTTTAAACACTTACCAATAGTAATAATATTTGGTCCACCTAAGTAAATAAGTCACATATTGTTCGTCTGACATATTTAATACCGTGCAATGATCTAGTTAATACATTGGAGTCGGAATCCATGTAATCGCGAACCGTGAACCTTCATTGCATTACATGCATGTTGCCACGAACTTGCACTGCATCACAATTGGCATCATAAATTTGTGCAATAATCGCACCAAGCACCTTATGAAAGAGGCTCAGTCATTTTGTTTTGAAACAGTCAAATTCTTGGGCTTTCACCTCTTGTTCACTAGCTCTCCGCAATTACTCAAACGAGGGCCAGGAGGGAGGAAGAAGATGGAGGTTGGAGATTTACAACAACGGGAGGTCATATATTTACAGAAATGAGAGGACAAAGATGTCAGAGAAATATTTACAACAACTCTCTGTAAACTAGAGGGCAAGTGACGAGGAACCTGAAACTTAACAACAAACACCCAAACGAGGGCCGAGAGGACGAAGATGGAGGATGCAGATTAAGGACAAAATCTCTGCAAAGAACTTGTAACTTAACCGCGAACACGACTAACCCAACATGGAGGCTTGCATCCCAAGAAGCAACATGAAGCTGAGAACAATCAAAGTCAATACTTGAGGAAAAGTCAGAAGCGATAACAATGATTTCCCTAGAAGCCCCCTCGCCTGTCTGATAGAAGGCATGGGCAATAACTTTACTAGTTCTTTACATGCAATGGATAAATACTTATCTTATCAGGGCCGACCGTTCCCGTCATTTCCTTCAATTCAATCAGGTCTTCCACTTGCAGTTGATTAAAAAGAATAATGCAGGTGGAGTTGCTTCCTTTTTAATGAGGAGAAGGTATTCTCATTCCACTTGTTTACTCCACTTCTAGAATAAGAAGACACAATCTGCTTTTTTCTAGAATTGATTTACATTTTACCTCACTCAGAATTCCCCACGCTTACGAGCTTGGAGTAACAAGTGCCCATGGTGTGCTCGTTAGCGAGAGAGACTTGAATCTAAAAGGTACCAGCTACTGCCAATGATTCCCTGGTAACCAAGCCGGCGTAGGTAGTCCATTGGATAAGTATGCACCCTCCCATATCACAACCATCTTATTTAAGCGATTTTGTGCATACCATGGTCCACCCACATTTACCCTAGCATAGATGTATGTTCTGATTTCCCAATAAGTAATTGATTTGGGCATGGGAAAGAAGAATTTCTATGGTTGGCTTGTGGGGAAGCTAGTATCTCCAACAGGATATTGGTCATGAAACGACTGATAATAATAATAAGAAGAAATGGAGTAACAACTTTAAGAATAGAGAAAAAACCTACTAGCCTTGAAAACCATAGGTACATATTTTCCCGGCTTGAGTGTTCAATTGATGGCTGGAGTGGGAATTGTTGTTATCATTGCGACATGCATAGTAGATGGGACCAGTGGAATATTCGATTTATGGCAAACCGTTGTAACATATGAATGATTTGTGGGGCTTCAACAAAAGGGATTTATCGGTACTCATATAGGTGTAATTCAACTTGGTACATGTTACTGATGCTTCTAACTAAATTGGAGGGCTTATTTCCGTGTGCTTAAAAAAATCCATTAGTTGAAGCAGATAAGTCAGCAGTAATTGTGGAATCATCGTTAGCACCAACACCTCGCTCAAAATCCCTTCCCATCTCAGCTTCTACTCCAGGACCAAGAAACATTGTTATCCAAGAAGAGGGGAACAAACACAAGCTAACACCACCCGAGAGAGAAACATTGTTATCCAAGAAGAGGGGAACAAACACAAGCTAACACCACCCGAGAGGATGGTGTTCTCACCTGGTGAAGTGGGACCTATATATACTCGACATAGTGGGTTGTTTAACAAATTTCAATTTGTTAAGGTTTAGGCGTACCTTCGGTGTTAAAAACTCTAATCATAGTTTATTGGTTTACTTAACTTTTATACAGTTACATGACAGTTATGGTCTTTTTGTATTATATATCTATGTTTATGTACATGATTATTTTCTCATTAATGATTATAGAGAATGTATTTCTGTCAATATTTTATTTATCTCTGTTCATCATGGTTTCCTAATTACTTCATTTATTTCCATTATGCTTTTGCATTTTTCTTCATTATGAATCTAACAGTAGTATGAGAGCAATGTATGATACTTACGAGCCCATGGAAAAATAATTTATCAGAATATGGTTCTGCAAGTTTCTGATCAATGGAATGTGATGAATGAAAAAAAGATATGGAGTGCCCATAATGAAAGTGAAGAAGGAATACGTGCGATGATGAATTTATAACTACAACCGTCGAATGAGACTGCACATTGCATGATTGGTGAAAGACGCGCCAATACAATGAAGTGTGAAATATTTTCAATATGATCGAAGTTAGTGTGAAAAAATGCAAAGGTGGACAAGATCAATGATTTGTTTGTTGAAGGTACGACTGCCCCTGTGCTCTGTGCAACTTTGAATTTTCTGTAAATCTACGATTTTCAAATCGATGGCAGAGGGATCACACAATGAAGTCATAGCTTACAAACCCTTAGCAATACCGTTCTCTCTATCCACGATCTAGTAATTGAAATAAGTTTTAAAAAAAAGGTGGAAACAAGATATTTGAATTTTGTCTACAAGGTTTGTTTACAACTCCAACTCGCCGCCTTGGTGAAAATATTGGTCACGGACTCCATTATCCCAAGCATAAATCACTTAAAATATATTATAATGTCTTTACTTTAACTTTATATTAATATTTTTATATTCTTGAGGACATAATTTTTTGTGTGTGAAAGAGAAGAACCACTAGTAACATTCCAACATTTTTCTATGTGTTTAAAAGAACCCATCCTGATTTGTTTGAAAGGAGATAGAGTGGGTCTAAAGTAGGCCATATTGCGTACCCGACACCCAAAGAATCATATCTGAGTTTGAAGGAATCCAATACATTAAAGAATCAAATGCAACTCAATTATTTATGATTTATAGATTTGCCTTTGTAAATGCAATGCAATTGAGAAGGGTTCTTTTGCTAACATAAGTAAGATTAGTAGGTAAAGTGAAGAACATTGAGATAAAGGTGGTTTTGTGCTTATGATAATTATGCCCTTTTATGTAATTGAGCTGGTCATCAAACATTTTATAGAGGGTTCCTTTTTTGTAATGAAGTTAGAAGGTGGTTGTAAAGGTGTTATAAGGGGTCCAACAAATTGCATTTGCAAAATTGTATTTGGTGTTATTCTTTAAGTTGTAGAATAAGGGGGTATTAGGATCTTAGGATATTTATGTGTGTGTATTAGTCACTTCTTAAGTCTTACAAATCTTCATAATGACAAGAGTTGAAGAAATATTTACACTACTACTATCCTTATTCCACTCATATCCGAAATCTACAATTTCAATTAACAAAAACACTCTTACTACAATGCTCACATGTTTACAAGTTATGCATAAGAAGATTGATATGTTCAAATGTCAAAACAAAATTTGATGTGATGAGTTAAATCTCCTTCGACAAAAATAATGTGATTTCAACATACAAAATGCCATCAAGGATGAAAATAATGAAGTCGCTCAGTTGACTAGTGATGACACTCATAAACATGAAGATGAGGTGGAAGAAGTTCCCATGTCAGAGAAATTTGCGGATAAATGTGACGAAGAAATTAGAATTGTTCAACCATGGGAAGAAATACACTTTAAACACAATCGATATGACTAGGATATGAAAAGGATGTTGACAACCTTTTTTTTATTCCTAATTATTGCAAACCTGTTACCTTTGTGAGTGGAGGTTTTTTGAATGATGATAAGAAGACATAGCTTAACGATATCGGTAAGGAACATGTACCGAATATTGTTGCTGATGATGTTGCTACAAATATTCTAGATTTTTATGATCATGATAATTCGTCTGATAAAGAACCCATACTGTGAAAACATTGTCACCAGTTTGTCCATGATAAGTCAAATTGTTTTGATCTTCACCCATGTAGATTTTGTGGGAAGAAAAATCACCTCTCAGTAAGGTGTCAGAAGAGAAATCAGAAGCATATTATTTTTGAATGGTTAGGGAATTGGCATTGGAGTTTGGAAGACAATTTATTGAATCATTCTTATCAACAAATTTATACACAAGTACGATTGTACTTGATTGGAGATATTTCTACAGTTGACAAACATGAATGATTTTCAGGATTTGATGATATAGGGTATGATCGAGACCCAATTGATGTAGTCTTATGAGTTGAATATGGAGTCTTCAGAATCCACCGGAAGACGGTTTAATTACCCTTTTTGACTTTAAAAGGGGGTATATCTCATTATCTAGAATTATCACTTTTCAGTTGACAGGGGGGAAATTAGTGAGAAATGTCAGACTTCAAGTTTCAAAGTCTACCTTTGATTTGCAGTTCATTCAAGACTTGTCTCTGTATTTCATTCTAGATTTGTTTCTATTCAAAATATGATTGTGTGTATGTTCAGAATATGATTGTAATTGGCTGCATGATCGGTTATACCCAACACCCCTGAGTTTTTGGTCCAAGTTGTAAGTATTTCCATAACCTCTTGTATTCCACATCTATTTAGTAAGTCTCGTTGAGTCACGCAGCTGTATTTGTAAATACCCTAGTCCTTACGATAACGTACGATGCAAAACAAGTGCAATATGTTTTTTTTTTCAAACAGGAAAGTAACAAAGACAACAATCAATCAATGCAACTCGATGATGAACACAACGCACACAAATTAGGAAACCACAAACCTAACGACCTAGAATATTAGCACATCAAGCAGCTGGATTCAACACATGACAATCAATCAAACGAAAATAAAGCCGACTATGTTCCCATCCTACCTTGCAAGGTTAGGACCTCCATGACACATAAGAAAGACTCAAGCCCACGTTCCCATCGATTTTGACCATTTGAGGTCTCTCAAGGCTGGTGACTGTTCTGAGGAATAACGAGGTGTCTACATCTCGCTCGACACAAGCAAGACAAAGACTACCAATCTAAGGACAATCATAAGACCAAACCAACACAACCAACATCAATGACACAAGTAACATGAACCTTTAATGCAAACGAGAATTAACAATCATTGATTCAACACTTTGCATGGTGCACTAAAACAAAAACGGTTGATCATCACTCACATTTCACCGCACACAACTAAATAATTATAAACATTTAGACATTACTTCAATCAACCTTAATTTGCAAGCATGCAAGGGAGGTGACATACACAATCTAACTAGCAATAACAAACTTGAAGCGCAATTTTATTTAAATTCCAGGCGCGCTATTTTAATCAATCATTCATTTAATGAAAATCAAGACATGAGAAGTGATATACCTTCTGGGGTTCTTCATTTAATAACACATACATCATGTCAATGTAAACCATAACTACGATTATTCAACTTGGCAGATTAAATAAATATTTGACTAATAAAACTACAACTTGTAATACATCGATCTGCAATCAAGAGTTTACCCTTCATTAAAACTTTTTCATCATACGACATTAACTTCCTACATCATGATAATCCTTAGTTTAATTAGCTAACATAAAACAATTAAACAGTATTAAATCACCATAAAAAATCAATAAACATTATTAGATTATTAACATAAACAATAAATAGTATTAAATCACTAATGTAAACCAATGAACATTATTAAATCAATAACATAAACAAATAAACATTACTAATTAATTAACACAGTCCTCAATTGAAAATTTTACTGGGCTATTCAACAAATTCCAAACTATAATAAAGTAACTTACCAAAACACAAAACAGCTACCATTGATATGTCCGATCCCAAGGATCTAGTAAAAGATAATAAATGGCTGAACAAAATTTTCTAATAAATAGAACCGCTGCCAAAACAACCTCTGTCAAAATAAAAAAAAACGTTGTCAATTAAATCCCTGCCACACAATCTCTGTTAGTTTAAAAATCAGTATCAAATTATTCACTGCAACTCAATCTCTGTTGGTTTTTTTTTTTAAATAACTGTCAATTTAATCGCTTCCACCCAGTGTCTGTCAGTTTAAAAATTGTTGTTAAATAATCTAATAAGGCAGTTTCATACACCGTGTTATCCGCAACAGTGCATATGGAACATGTCCAGTCGCATTACCAAATGTTCCAATGTACCTGACAGTCATAGTGAAGTTCTCTGTGTTGAGTTTAATAAATCGTAAGAAACAACAATTTGATTTGGGACGAAGGCAGTGAGGAGCGGAGGGGTCGGTGCGCCCTGCAACAATGGGCAATGGAACAGGAAGTTTTGGTAACAGGAGAAATAAGACCCACATTCCTTCTATCTGGTGTGGTCTCCGGTGTTTTCAAATCCAGAAGAGTAGATGCTTGGATTGTGCCTACCCGTCGATCCCATCCGTAAATACAACTGGAGTGTCAAGACATTCAGAGAAGGACTAATGGAACAAGACGAATGAGACACCTGCGTTCGTGCCTCGTCGCTTCAAGAATAATTTCACAGAGGGGACTCAGGCAACCCCCAAGAAGAAGGTTGTTGCTACCACATTTTGAATGCTTTAAGAATGTCCCTAAAATATTTTGTGGATTTTTTAACCTCGTTTGTAAGCTGGCACGACTTGCATTATTTCGTATGATGTCATTGATGGCTTTTATTTATTTCATGACTCATGGTTTTGAAGTAAAATTGTTTCCATACTTTTGCTTGCATTTGTACTGGAAGGAAAATTTACTTTTAGTCATTTGAGAATTTAAGTTAAATTTTTTTGAAAAAGGCAGCAACAAATTCATTGATTTTCCCAAAAGCAAATCAAAAACCTTGGAACAGTTCTTTTTTTACAACTCAGGAATTAATATGCCATGGCACTCGACATTCCACACAATGGAAATCTGCGTCAAAAAGAATGTATTGACCTGTTGCTGAAAGGAAAATAAAGAATACAAACTTGTTGAGTATGAAGATCGAACCACAATGATGAAGAATCAACAGGCTCAAAGTAGTTTGTTTCTTGAGGCTCTCTATTGTTAGAATAAAGCTTATTTTAGTAAGAGATAATGCTTACAGCTGTTGTAACTGTGAGTTAGCCTTACAACTGTTGTAATTGTGAGTTAGCTGTTGTAACTGTGAGTTTCTAAGTTTACTATTTTTAGTTAATCAGATCCACTTTCTTAGGATCTAGATTGCTAGGAGTGAGTGATCTGCATGCTATATATGTAACCTCCATTTGTCTATTAAGTAATAAAAACTATTCTTTGTGTGTGAATCTTGTGCAATGGATTCCCTCTCGATTTCTAAGTTGGTATCAGAGCAAGGACCGCCCTGACTCTCTCAAGAGAGGGGCTGGAAGATGAGAGAAGAGTGATAAGTTGATTCCACTGTAGGAGTAGATTAGGTTAGAGGGTTTGAAGAGGGTTTGAATTTCTAAATTTTCTGTGTGTTTTGTGAGATTGTTGCGGGAGACTCTCCTTGTGAATAGAGGACCACTGCGTAGGAGAACTGACGAGGATATCACTGTTCAGATATTCGTTGATCAAACTGTGAGAGGTTAGATGCTTGTGCATTCGTTGATCAGTGATAGCTGCGTGGAAGAAAAGATATCCAGATATGCTTTGGCGTTGACAGCAGGGTTCAATTTTCTCTCTGTCGAAACTCTAATTCCCACTACAATGGGTGGACTTTATGTTCGGGAAGTGTTTGAGTTGGTTTGGTAGATTTGTTGTAGTGTTATGATTTGTGTATGTTATATATATTATTATGTGTGGTGTGTGGTGAGTTTAAAGTTTTTATATAAGTGTTTATGTAAAAATAAGAACTTGTATCTTGATGCAAGCTGGTAGCCCCAGTTTCAAGTACAATGTTTTTATTGGAAG
>ML803453.1:186141-198997 GCA_009831015.1 Picea engelmannii | reverse complement strand
CCAAACTGTTCTTCTATATACTGAAGGATAGCCGAAAGAAAAAATCCGACAGATGAAGGCAAGTTAATAGAATGCATCAATAATTGGCACCTTTTATCACGGAAGCCCCGATGAGTCGAGTTGTCAAATTGTCCAGTATACAAGTGCTACAATGATGGTCAGAATCATTTTGAATTTAAATGTGTTAGTGGGTAGCTCGAATGTGTGGAGAAGAAAGAGTAGAAACTGGGTGATTGCAGAGTGAGTTTCAGTGCTGAGGAAGACCAGATCAGAGAGATAGATGAAAGTTCTAGTGTTGTAATCTTTTGTGTTGTAATTTATAAAGTAAACATTAAGGGAGGGTGTTAGAATAAAGCTTACTTTAGTAAGAGATAATTCTTACAACTGTTTTAACTGTGAGTTAGCCTTACAGCTGTTGTAACTGTGAGTTAGCTGTTGTAACTGTGAGTTTCTAAGTTTACTATTTTTAGCTAATCAGATCCACTTTCTTAGGATCTAGATTGCTAGGAGTGAGTGATCTGCATGTTATATATGTAACCTCCATTTGTCTATTAAGTAATGCAAACTGTTCTTTGTGTGTGAATCTTGTGCAATGGCTTCCCTTTCGATTTCTAAGTTCTATCAGTTCCTGGGACAAGAACTGAGGAACTTCCTACATGGTCTGAAGATATTTCCAGAGAAGTATCTAATACAAGATTCCCATCCAAGGTTTCTTGCATCTCTAATCACTAATTAATAAAATTTGTATGTGATTATTAGGATCTTTGTGTTCTTAATATAAAATTTCTTGTAATTATAAAAAGGGATATTAAATTCTCGACTTAGTTAACCCAGGAATCTCAGAAGTAGCAATAATTACCTCTGCCAACTGTTGGTAAATAGAAATTCACAAAAAAAGAATTTTTAAATAATCGCATTGCGAATCAGAAATAATTAAATTGCCCAAGAAATCTCAAAGTTCACGGGTTAAAAAAAAAAAGAATTCTCAGAAATAAAAGTAAGGAAACTGCCACTGGGCCAAAAATTCAAGCAAGAATTCACAATAAAAACAATCAAAGTCCATAAATTTAAATTCCCTTCACTCATCTGTTTCTAAGGTACTGGCCACGAAATTCGAGGTAATAAATCCAGGGAAAAAACAATACCTAGTCCTGAATTTTAAATTACAATACAAGGATTAAAAAAACACAAAATGCTTTTAGGTATGGAAACGATACCCAGTACCACTTTTAACCTCAACACTTAAAAAGGGATTAAAAACATCGCAGGAAGAGGTTTGGGTTCGGTGCTCGGTCTCGCTTAATCCATCCAATATTCTAACATACACAACTATCACAGCGCTACATAAATAAGGGGAAGCATGCAGTCAAAAATTGAATAGATAAAGGTTGTTGTGCTACCAGTTTGGATTCCAAATAAATTAAACAAAGAGAATCTCCTCAAGCAATAGAGACCATAAACTGCAAAAGGATGAAGTCTCTCTTGGGCGAATCATAAATTCATACCAAACAATGAAACAGAGAGTGAGAAACCATAATTTCATACCATCTAGATGTAAATCAGCATGCAATCAACTAAATAAAATTGTGAAATTTAGATGTGTGTACCTTGAGCGAAGGCGAAGATTTCGCTACTGCTGTTTTCCTGCGCTCGCGCTCCGTTCTGCTTTGGATTTTCAACCATTGAGACCTCATCGGTATCTCCCAGTCAATGCTAGAGATACTCTTCTTCACCCTGAGCCTACCGAACCACAAAGGGGACACACACACAATACCAAAAAATGCTAGAATAACAATAATCATAGCTCATAAGATAATTAAGAAGCACATTCCTAGAAATCATAAAGTGCATAATTACATGGATAATCATTTTTCAAAAGTTATAAACACTATGTGAAACCATTCTAGATATTTCATATGTTGTTAACAATAAATAAAACCCATCACCAATCGAATTGCAAAATGCATGTCTTCATTAAATTATCAAAAACACTAGAGCTCCAAGATTTCTCTTCTTGTAAACAATAAATTCTAGTAGAAGCTCAGCCTTGGTATATTTCTTGACCCCAATAATTGTATGCATAATATTCAATGTTATGCAGAAAACCCTTTTCATGCTCAACCCAAGAGAATTAGAATGGGAAAATTTGACCTCCATTTCCCATGAATCAAAGAGTAGTAGGGAAAGAATGAGCCCTACTATGCTAGAAAAATTTTGCCTCTGTAGTAAAGAATGGACGATATTTTGTGAATATCATGTATTATTTAAATGAAGAAAGAGGAAAAAATGGATATGTTTATGAATTCTTTGTTTGTACATGTTTGATATTAAAACATTTTGCATCATATATTATATAAATTTAAGTATAAATTATCTTAAATATTATAATACAAAAAATTCAGCCAATGAGCCTTTTAATTATGTTAATTTCACCCATGGATTAAATTTCATCCCTAAAATTTTCCCTACATACAACTACATGAATGAATTTTTTTATGTTAAATATAGTCTCACACAACTACCTATCCTTTTCATGTATTGCACACACATAGTAACATGATTATCACACAAGGACTCAAAGTTTCATTTTTCGAATTCTCTCAATAACAAACACTTGTTTTGGATACAATATTATAATCAACTCTTGTTAGACTCCCGTCATAAAAAAAATTCTCATCCTAGTTAATGAATACTTTCGTAGAGGAGGTGTATGCTACAATACTTGCAATATCCTATTCAAATCACTTAAAGCTCATGAAGAAAAATATAAACTGAGCCTAGATGTTCAAGGATTGTAACATACCCAACACCCATGCTAAGTCCTGCCACTACGGAAAACAACTTAGCCTGCTAGAAGACATTTTTTTTTAAATTCTCCATACATATAAAAGAAA
Source organism: Picea engelmannii (assembly GCA_009831015.1). Classification (NCBI taxonomy): domain Eukaryota; kingdom Viridiplantae; phylum Streptophyta; class Pinopsida; order Pinales; family Pinaceae; genus Picea; species Picea engelmannii. The sequence continues at coordinate 196,103 of ML803453.1, read as the reverse complement.
ACCATGGGGAAACACACCCATAAAAAACTTACAACAAAATAGTATGATGATTTACCCATGCATCTACAACATTTATAAAAACATGAATGCAACCAACATGAACATAACAAACTTACACCATTCAATAATCATTTACATAGTGTAATAGTCATAATAAAACAACAGAACAATTATCTATTTATAAATACAATTCAATTCGTTGGATACGAAGGATGAACCTACCAGCCATAGGCATTGTTGTTCCAAATATCAACACAGAGCACCCCTAAGCTAAGGCTATGAGTCCACAAGGATATCCATCGCTCTTACGATATAGTCTCAACACACAAAAACCCCAAAACCAAGTTTCAAACTCCAACAATAGTTCCAATCCACCAACTATCTTCCCCATAACCTGTACAACCTAAGGAATGTACCCCTTCATTGCTCACAGTCACTTGGGATGTACCATTAATTTATTAGGGCTTATAGTGCACTAGGTTGGAAATGAGTCTCTCAGCTAGGGACTTCAAGAGCTCACAACTGGTTCAGCCTTATTCACATTAGCCTTCACAAGGCTCTTGAGCCATTTTTCAATAAGAAACTCACTACAGGCTTACATCCTCTCTTCTAGGAACACAAGCCCCATTTTTAGCATAACACATAGCCAAACAATGGCTTCTTTCAAGCATATCATGGTTGGTGCTCTTGATAGCACTCTATCAAACAAGAAGGGTACAATTATGCCTCAATAGACATGTACATATATGCCCTACAAGAGCAAAATTTTAAGGGTTATATATGCCACATCATTTCTTACATGTATATGCCATTTACATAATGAAATCATGCTTCATTTATCACTCGCAAGATGGAGTTTCATAAGTACAAAAAACAATGCATATGTCATTGCAAGGTAATCATGTTTTTCCATTAACTCTAAGAGAAATGGCATGTAGAATATTTTCAGCAACACAAAGCATCTAATAATGTTACCATACACTTCTTGTAGATCGATCACACAATTGCATTCCCATAAGATACCTTCAATAACCTTCATTTCAAATAGTGTAAGGATTTCTGGTGAACAATATCTTGTCTATTCATTGGGTATTCAACCACACAATTATTCCTCTAAGATATGACAATGTCACAACAATTTTAGCACAATTTTTAGTAGACGAGATCCATTCAATAAGAAAAAATAAAAACATTTACCATGGGAATTACTATGACTTTGTGCTTCTTCCTGAGTTATTTTTTCCTAGAAAACAACAATCTCCACTTCATTCTCTCATTGTAATCTACAGACATATTCTATGCATAATTCCCATGTATAAATCCCCTTTACAAAAACTTGTTGTCCTGTTAAAAAGAGTGGACATGTATTGAATGAAAACTTAACATCTTTGAATAACAATATTTTTCATAATATTTTTCACTCACCAAATCAGGATGCACAACCCCACCAGTGAAAAATCCTCCATGTATTTTTTACTACATGATTCACCCCACCTTTAAATAATTGTAAGAATGGATACACAATCTAAAAAGTTTAGTCTCGTATCAATTGTTAAAAATCTACATAAAAATAGTATAATAAAACACATAAACTAACCCAATAGATTGTTAAAAATCTACATAAAAAAATAAAATAATAAAACACCTACACTAAACTAACTCAATAGATAAATCAACAAGCATATAAATTCAACTGAAAGAATTAAAATGATAAATACATTCATGACGTAAAACAATTAAAATGATAAATACATTCATGACGTAAAACATCCACTGTCACAATCATTAATCATTAATGATACAAAAGAATCTAGTCAAACTCCACATTGTAATAGATATCTCACTATCAAAATACATATTAGTTATTCTCATGCATGCAACTATTTACATGTACCTTTAATGTAAATATACTCTCAAACCACTATGGTTCACTAATTAGGCAATAACTTACCACGTCCATTCTTCATATTAAGTGTTTTAAAACTACTCAAATTAATAGAATATGCCTATGAATACAGGTATCGACGAGTGCGTTTTAATTCACCGATGAGCATGGTTATAATTGGAGTGCGTTTTAATTCACCGATGAACATGGCTATAATTATTTATGAATACATTAAGGGAAGAAACTTAATTTCAACGTTTTAAAAACATGGAAGAAATTTAATTTCAAAGTTTAAAAAAAAAAAAAATATGATTTGAAAAATGCATGTTAAATATTTATAACAACATTTACTATTTCCAAACTTAAAAAAAATATGATTTAAAAAATGAATGATATATTCACAACAACATTCATTGTTTCCAAAGTTTTAAAATGAAAAAAGTATGTTTTAAAACATGAATGATATATTCAAAGTAACACCTTTAAGATTAAAATAAAAAATAACAAAAGTAATGTTTAATTAAAAATTGTATTTTGCATAGTTGCATGGGAATTCTTTTCCATATTTCCAGTATTTTTTATTGGGGATAGATTTTCTTAAATAGAGTTATATTGGATTAACGTTGTTGTTCTTGATTGATTTTCAATTTTATTGAAATAAGATTTAAAATGTATCATTGTCTCGATACCTTTTAATCTAAAATATCATTGTAATCTAAAATATTTTTTATATTTTTTAATATATAATTTGGGGAAACGTCTCCTCGTTCCAAACACTCATATCCACATTCTCAAAGTTCTCACATTTTGATGCAACATAAATACAAAAAAACGAATATTTTTTAGAAAAAAATAAATTTAAAAAAGTGTTTTTTTTTTAATTATTAATGACGATACTATGTTTTACTACAGATATACCTTACATATATACTTTATAAATCTTAGTATATTATACAACAACTGTCTACTATGCTTTACTACAAATATACTTTAAAAATATACTTTATAAATCTTAGTATATTATACAACAATTATCTCATACATATCCAAAATACACTTAATACCATATATATATATTATTAACGAAAGTACTATGCTCTACTACAAATATACTTTATAAACCTTAGTATATTATATAACAATTGACTCATAAATATCCAAAATACACTTAATAACATATATGACTAACAAATATACTATGCTCTACTACATAAATACGTTTTAAACCTTACTATATTATACAACAACTATCTCATACATATCCAAAATACACTTAATAACATATATTCCAAAATACACTTAATAACATATATATTGCATAAAGTTACATAAAGAGTGGAAGATACATATCCAAAATACACTTAATAACATATATGACTAACAAATATACTATGTTCTACTACAGAAATACTTTTTAAACCTTACTATATTATACAACAACTATCTCATACATATCCAAAATACACTTAATAACATATATATTACATAAAGAGTGGAAGATACATTTGGAACGACCGTTATCATTTGGTTAGATGAGCACATCCAAATCCAACCTTCATAAAAAGTTGTGGTATGGGGACATTGTCTATCTGGATATTTTTTTTTATGCATTTTCATATGGTCGTGGGGTTTTTTAGTTGGTGCATTACAATCTTTTCCATTTGTTTTATCTTTGCTTTTGATTATAGAATACCCCACTATATTTGAGAAATAGATGCATTTTTCATTTTTTTTTGGATTTTTTTCGAACATATGGTCACACTCGATGCAACTATGTCTTGCACACCTTTGCACTTGGCAGATGAATATTATTTGAATAGCCAACATTGTGTATTTTCAATGCTTGTGAGGATAATTCATGTGAGTTATCATGGTGGATTTTTAGACCTCCGCATGAGGAATTGTGATAGGGGATGTAATTTGGACGCTATCCCATTCATTTATGAGATGTTGATTTTTTCGGATTTACAAGGAGAGGGAAATGATTTAGAGGTAATCCCATGTAAATGTAACAATTTTTATGGGTTGGGTGTTGATTTATGTTTATAATTATTTGTATTATAGACACAAGTTGTTTGGGAAAAGAAAATTTTCATAAACATGCCTTATCTACTAGGGCTTAAAGCAATTTGTGGTCGGTGCTACATTTATATTTCAAAAATTTCCTAATCAAACGTGATTTTTACTTTATCTTTTTTTTTTTAATTGTGCGAAAGATTTTGACATCACCATATCTTCATATTCGGCAAAGACTTTTGTTCCATGCCTCCTCCCCAGGCACAAGTATATCGCATAAATAGGAAACAATTGGTTTATTTTCAAGCATTACATCGAGCATGGATGTGTGCTTCTGCAGGTCCAAATTTGGAACAGTTCCACGAGATGAGTTGTGACATGATGGGTAATTTGGAGGATAGCGGGGTCATTTATTGTGTCTTGATTTTCTTTCTTTTAGTAGTAGATAGCAAGGATTTAGAAGTGATGAAATCTAGTTCTCCTACGTTTTCTATGGACAACATAGTGGTTTCTATTTATGGTGACCCATGTTTCAGAATTCATTCATGCATATGGAAAATACATTTAATTAAATATGTGTTGTGTATTTGTTTTCGAATGAATTTGATCTTTCTGATTTATTTATGTTCTATAATTTTCACAGTGAAGTTCACTTATACGTAGATATAAACAAATCAATCACAACAAATCATAATTTGACAATCAAAGAAGGAAATAGAATAGTCATTTACATCTTTGGCCATCAAAAACCACCACAACATCTCCAAGTTTCTCCTTGAAACAAAAATTAAATGTTATATATAATCATAGCAATGCAAGGACATCACTATGTACCTCATCTGTTTGAAAATATCTTGAAGCAATGACATCCAATAAACATAGCTCATAAGATAATTAAGAATAACATTCCTAGAAAGCATAACATGCATAATTACATGGATAATCATTTGTCAAAACTTATAAAAGTTATAAACACTATGTGTAACCATTCTAGAGATTTCATATCTTATTAACAATAAATAAAACCCATCACCAATCAAATCGAATTGCAAAATGCATGTCTTCATTAAATTATCAAAAACACTAGAGCTTTAAGATTTATCTTCTTGGAAGCAATAGATTCCAGTAGAAGCGAAACCGTGGTATATTTCTTGACCCCGGTAACTATATGCATAATATTCGATGTTATGCAGAAAACCCTTTTCATGTTCAACCAAATATAATTAGAATGCAAAAATTTGACCTCCATTTCCCATGAATCGATGAATCTTATGAAAAGAATGAGCCCTACCATGCTAGAAAAATTTGGCCTTCGTAGTAGAGAATGGACCATATTTTGTGAATATCATGTTGTATTTAAATGAAAAAAAGAGGGAAAAATGGATATGATTAGGAATTTTTTCTTTCTCCATGTTGGATATTAAAACATTTTACGTAATATATTATATAAATTATCTTAAATATTTTAATACAAAAATTTCACCGAATGAGCCTTTTAATTAGGTTAATTTCATTCATGGACTAAATTTCATCCCTAAATTTTTCCCTACATATAACTAGTTGTATGTATTTTTTATGTTAAATATAGTCTCACACAACTACATATCCTTTGCATGTATTGCACACACATAGTAACATGTGCATTACAGAACAACTCAAAGTTGCATTTTCCAAATTCTCCCGATAACAAACATTTGTTTTGGATACAATATTATAATCAACTCTTGTTAGACTCCTGTCATAAAATTTTGTCTTGTCCTAGTTAAGGAATACTTTCATAGAGTAGGTATATGCTACAATACTTGCAATATCCTAATCAACTCACTTAAATATCATGAATAAAAATATTAACCGAGTCTACATGTTCAAGGATTTTAACATACCCAACACCCATGTTGAGTCCTGCCACTATGGAAAACAGCTTAGCCTACTAGAAGCAAATTAAAAAAGAAACTCCCCATACATATGAAAAAAAACCATGGGGCAGCACGCCCATAAAAAAATTACAACAAAACAATATGATGACTTACCCATGCATATACAACATTTATAAAAACATGAATGCCCTCAAAAAGCACATAAAAAACTTACAACATTCAATAATCATTTACATAGTGGAATAATCATAATAAAACAACAGAACAATTATCTATTTCTAAATACAATCCAATTCATTGTATACGAAGGATGAACCTACCAGCCATAGGCATTGTTTTTCCAAATATCAACACAGACCACCCTTCAGCTGAAGCTATGAGTCCACAAGGAGATCCATCCCTCTCACTATCCACTCTCAAGACACAAAAACCCAAAACCTAGGTTCCAAACTCCAACAATAGTTCCAATCCACCAAATCTCTTCCCCATAATCTGCACAACCCAAGGAATGTATCCCCTCCATTGCTCAAAGTCCCCTGGGATGTACCATTCATTTATTAGGTCTTCGAGTGCACTAGGTTGGGCAGGAATCTCTCAGCTAGGGACTTCATGAGCTCACAACTGCTTCAGGAGTATTCACATTAGCCTTCATAAGGATCTTGAGTCATTTTAACAATAAGAAACTCACTACAGGCTTACATCCTTTCTTACAGGAACAAAGGCCTCATTTTCATCATAATACATAACCAAACAATGACTACTTTCAATCATATCATGATTGATTCTCTTCCTAGCAGACTATCAAACCAGAAGGGTACAATTATGCCAAAATAGACATGTACATACATACCGTACAAAAAAAAAAAAATTAAGGGTTATGTATGCCACATCATTTATAACATGTATATGTCATTTACATCATGAAATCATGCTTCATTTATCACTCCAAAGATGGAGTTTCATAAGTACAAAAAGAAAACATATGTCATTGCAAGACCAATGTGTTTTTCCATTAACTCGAGAGAAACGACATGTAGAATATTTTCAACAACACAAATCATCGAATAATGTTACTATACACTTCTTGTAGATTGATCACACAATTTCATTCCCATAAGATACCTCCAATAACCTTCATTTCAAATAGTGTCAGGCTTTCTAGTGAACAATATCTTATCTATTCATTGTTTATTCAATGACACAATTATTCCTCTCAAATATGACAATGTTACAACAAATTTAGCACAATTGTAAGCAGACAAGATCCATTCAATAAGAAAAAATAGAAACATTGACCATGGGAATTACTATGACTTTATGCTTCTTCATGAGTTATTTTTATCTAGAGAACAACAATCTCTACATCATTCTCTCATTGCAACCTACAGACACATGCTATGAATAATTGCCCATGTAGAAACCCTCTTTGTATAAAAATTTTGTCCTCTTAAGAAGAGTGCAGATGCATTCGATGAAAATTTGAATTCCTTAAATAGTCATATTTCTCACTCACCAAATCAATATGCAAAACACCACCACTGAGAAAACCTCCATATATTTGTTACTACATGATTCACCCCACCTTTAGATAATTGTAAGGGTGGAAGCACAATATAAAAAGGTTGAATCTCATACCAATTGTTAAAAATATACATAAAAATTAGTAGAATAAAACACCTGAACTAACCCAATAGATAAATCAACATCCACATAGATTCAACACCAATATTTAAAGTGGTAAATAAATCCATGAAGTAAAAAATCCATTATCACAATTATTATTGATACAAAGGACCCATGAAGTAAAACATCCACTATCACAATCCTTAATGATACAAAGGACTCTAGTGAGACTCCACACATTGTGATAGATTTCTCAGTATAAAAATAAATATTAGTTATTCTCATGTATGCAACTACTTACATGTACCTTTAATGTAAATATAGTCTCACACCACTATGGTTCACTAATTCGGCAATAACTTACCATGTCCATTCTTCATGTTAAGTGTTTTAAAATTACTCATATGTAATAGAAGGTGAGTGGTATTTTATTATGCCTATGAATACATGTATCGAGTTGTGTGATTTAATTTACCAAAGAACATGGTTATAGTTATTAGTCCCTATCGAAGGTTAGGACTCTAGTGTTCACTTCAGGGTTGACCTGATATTAGTTATGTAGTTGACTTTAAATTTCTGCCAAATTTCTAAAGTTTTAGATTGTAAACTTTATATTTTTTTTTTATATAATAAACAAAAAATAATCTTAATGATCTCATTGGACAATGCATTGGAAGTCTTATTGCAAACTTAGGTATTCTCACTGTGTTTATTCCTAACAATTTGTTTCTTTTACATGATTATTTTTCATTCATCATGGGATGGTTATATCGTAAGTTTCAACCTTATTTGCGAGTGCACATTAACCTACATTAACACTGCATTAATATTGCAACCTTCTTTGTTAGTGCACAGTAACACCTACATTAAAACTATGTTGAATGTAAGGGTCTATTCTGAAAAATGCGGCCATCATATCTCCACTGCTTAGACATCACCACTTCATAAGATGGCATTTCAAGCTTTAGACGACACCATTGTTCATTCCAACGGAATTGAAAGAATATCTGACGGCCTCTCGAGCTTCAGTCGACACCATTGTTGCTTCCAGCAAAATTGAAAGAATATCCAAAGGAAGAGAAATAATTATCAAGAATCACAAGGAAAAATGATGATAAACATCAAGAAACAGAAACATAACTTATGACTCTATGCGGGTATCAAGGCAAAGATTGTGTTCTTGATAGAGACATAGTCTGCTTTATAGAATCAACAAATGCACAATGTGAAACAACTCAGGCTGCATGTGAACTAACGTATAAGAAAAAGGAAAATAAATTAGAATTAGATGATGTAAAAATCAATGAAACATGTTAGGAAAAGGGAAACGTGATTGTGCCATCTGAAATTAACTCTGGGGAAGATAATAAGAAGGACCAGATTCTAGAGAAGAGCAAGGAAGAAGACTACAAAGGAATCCTATTGATTATGAAATCAAAGACTACAAAGAAACACATGAACGAGACTCTTATAGAGAGAGAAAGGAGTATGCTAAGTAACGCCAACTTGCCACATGAACTGTGGGAAAAAGAAGTAACTACAACTTGTTATCTGGTTAATCGATCACCATCGACAACAATAGAGTGCAAAATTCCTGAAGAGGTATGGAAATGTCACCCTTGTAATTATTCTAATATTAAAGATTTTTGTTTTAAAGCCTATGCTCTAATTCTGAAACATCAACGTTCTAAAATAGATCCAAAATAAAAAAGGCTTATCTTTGTTGGAAATGGTGATGGTATTAAGGGGTGCAAGTTGTGGGATCCTACTGAACACAAGATCACCATTAATAGAGATGTAATATTTGATGAATCATCTCTCATCAAATCAGATGTAGATGTTCAAATGAAATAAGAAGAAGTACCTAAGTATCAACAAATTCAGTTTGAAACCAATTCAAATATAGATGAAAGTGAACATGAACATTTTTTTGAACATGTTCATGAAGAGCTTCCTGCAGAGGAAGGCATGGTTGATGATAACAATCAACATAATGTGGATGAACCACAAACTTCCCTAAGGAGGTCTACGCGGTTCATAAATCCTCCAAGAAGGTATGATGATTTTGTTTCGTCAGTTTATTTAACTAATAATGATGATGAAAATTCATGCTATCAAGAAGCTGTGAAGGGTTCTAACAGTGATAAATGGAAAGAAGCAATGAAGGATGAAATGAATTCTTTAGCAAAGTGTTGTTCCAGAGTTTGTGTTTTAAGGCTATAAAACACACCGTCTAGGCATCCAAAAAGGTAATACTTATTAAACAATGAAACAAGGGAAACTAGATCAGAGTCAGTTTCTCAACTGTCTCTGTCTTTCTTCTCTTTGTTAATGGATGGTTATATCGTGTTCAATTGCAGCCCAAGATTGTTCTAATTCGGTTCGATTTGTTGCGGTTTGCAAGATAGTGTTAAACATATTCAATGCAATACTAGTTTGATCTTGTAAACCGGGTTCGATGTTCGGTTGTCTTCCGTTTGGGACTGTCATGGATGATTGATTTTTATATTTTTTATAAAAGGGTTTTTAATGAGTTTGTTACTTCAGACATTCAGGTCAGA
>ML803453.1:117146-159776 GCA_009831015.1 Picea engelmannii | reverse complement strand
CTTCAAATATAGGAATATCAAAGTTAACTTGTACCTTGAAAGGCGAGGTGCCTCCAAAGTGTCCACTTGATGAAGATGTTCCTGATGCTATTGGAAGGCATTGAAGGATGTGGGCAAAATTCTCCATCATTTCGTCCCTCTGTCGCCTGAGAGCTTCCTCAAGCAATAGATTGATAGCATCGTCTGCTCCGTCATTTTTCTTTTCTTTCACCATTGATGGTTTCTTGGGTGTGCGAGAGCAATTGTCTTCAAGAGAGACAAGATCGAGACCCAACTTGCTATACTCGGACCTCGTCGGGGACATGCACTGAAAAAACGATCAAGAGCAGCCTACTCTGATACCACTGATCCGGATTATTTTCGGCACGAAATGAGATCGGAGATATAATAAAGAAATGCACAGAGATATCACAGATATTCAATAATATAACAGAAATGTATCGAAGATGAAACCATAAACACATATATACAGTAATACATGATTTCTGTTAATGAAAGAAATGTATAGAGACTGTAAAAATACAGAGTGGAAGACTCACTAGAATGGTGGCAGCTTATCTCTAAGAAGAGATGTGACGGCTACTCACATTCGCAAGAAGATGATTACAATGAGGCTCTGAAGGAATTTTTACAATAAATGGGAATGCCAAAAGTCCTAGAAATCCAAAAACCTAACCCTAGGAGATGAAGCGCCAAAAGTCATGTGGGCCCCGTTTGGGTAAGTGAGTACATCAACTTCCCGGGGTCGTAACTTTTGCATACAATCTCCGTTTTAGGCATGTGACAGCTCGTTGGAAAGGTATCATTGAGGATATTCATTTTGGGGGCTCAATAATGCCTTAGTCTATCATTGAGAACCTCGATATCGAAAAACCTTCACTTGGACCCTCAAAATGGCCTTGGAAGTTAAAACCTGCTAAAAATAGTAAATTGCCAAAATTGCCAGAAAGTCGTTTTGAGCCATTTGGAAAAAGGTGAGTAGCCACCGATATCCACCTGGATCATTGAGAGGCACAAGTGATTACTGTATCACTTATAACAGTTGTTGTGAATTATTGTGTTGATATGTTGATTCTAATTTTGCAGGTGATTTGGACAAGAGAAGGTTGAATTCAGGGTACATCTTTACTCTTGTAGGTGGATCTATTAGTTGGATGTCAAAGCTACAAAACATCGTTACTTTATCCACTACAGAAGTAGAATATGTAGTTGCTTCACATGCTTCCAAAGAGGTAGTTTGGTTGAAAGGTTTGTTTGGTGAGTTTGGAAGGATGCAAGACAAAGTAAAGTTACTTTGTGATAGTAAAAGTGATATTCACTTGGCTAAGAATCCATCCTAGAATAGTAAAAAAAACATATTCTTATCAAGTACCATTTTGTAAGACATGTCATTGATGAACATGGAGTCTCTCTTGAAAAAGTTCATACAAAATGGAACTGCGTAGACATGTTCACAAAAAATTACTTTTAGAGAAGCTACAATGGTGCGTGTCTTCTCTTGTCTTGCAGAAAAGGTGATGAACAATAGAAGGATCAAGGTATCAGGTTAATTGTTGTCAAGGTGGAGATTGTTGGAATTTGGTGACAAGGAATTCCTCCAAGGTTAGGATTTTAGATCCTATAATTCAGTGTTTGTTGTAACTAATGAGACTAAGTTAGATTTGGATATGTCTCCATTCAATCAATCAATTTCTTGTGTATATTATTATAAATTCGTGTATGCCCGTAGAGGCTGAGAGAGTGAGATGATTGGAGTGATCCTGTTGTAGTATTCATGCTTTGAACAATAAGAGAATCCATACCTACTTTGTGGACATAGCCTGAAGTTGGGGGAACCACGTAACCTTCGTGTTTTCGTCTTTGATCTATTTATTCTGAACTGTTTCCATTCCATACTAGTTTTTAATTGGTGGCTAGAGTTAACGCATGTTACCTTTATTCGAAATATATGGGAAGCTCCACACTGCACAAGTGAGCACCTCCGAAAGACAAGAACAAGCGTAGCCTGAATAAAACAATACACCAACCGTAGGAATACATGACGAACAACACCTACATTCACTTCAAGAGCTGAAACTCCACTACCCAACAGAGCTACATGTTCTCTTGAAAAAATAGAGTATTAAACACACCAAGTGATTACAACGAACAAAGAAACACCACAATAGTCTAGGTGAACACCAAATGAGCATCAATATAAGGAAGACAAGGGCCACCGACTGCATCTACCAAAATTCATATAGACAGTCGCATGACCGACACACCGAGGCACCCAAGATCACGCAAACACCAAATTCAGGAACCCAGAGCCAAAGACCAAGAAATCAACAAACCCAAGCGATGACTAGAAGAAATACAAATACAAAGACCAGACAAACAACAAAATCATTGTACAACGCCAAAACCCAAAGAGGCCCAGAGACCGCCAACAACCTCTCCTCGATCCGTTACATCTTCAACAAAGGGAAATCACATGTCATGGAGTTTCAAATCTGATGGCCACATTTTTCCATGTTGTTGTGATGGGCACGCTTGGATGGAATTTGTGACATTCCATTTAAAGAAGTTATTCAAAAGGTGTGATGATGGCCAAGGAAATTACTCTTCTATGGTGTACATAAATCTTCTCTCTCGATTACTATTTTGACACAAAGAGACAATCTTATGTCTCCACCCATAGCATGTATATTTTAAGGTCGCCGCTGTGAAGAAAATGAGACCAGAGGATTACGAATGCAGAATGGAGGAGGAGGAGGAGGAGGAATTACCAATATTGGGTTATTTACTGTTATGTACTCTAGGATAAGCAGTTAATTACTGTTGTATACATGGACAATGGTCGATATGGTTATGCATTCATTGACTTCATATTAGTTTTTCCTTTGACTATAATTTTTTTCATAATCTCTATTGTTAGAACTAGAGAACTAAAAACATTATTTTTTATATAATAAAAAAATATATATATGTTTTGATCTCATTGGATAATAGATTCAAAGTATTATTGCCATCTTTGTTATTCCCAATGTCTTAAATGTTAACATATAGAAATTTTTTATCATCTACAATATTTTTGAATTTTTATTATTTTTATTTAAATGTTTAGATATTCAATGTTTTGAGCATTGACCCTCATTTTTATTAAGTACTTAAACATGCTTGAGACACTGCATTCTTTCTTAAATGTTTACATAGTGTGAGGCCCTTAAACAATCCTGACAACCTTAAATGTTTACTTAACAAGCCTCACAACCTTAAATCTTTACTTAACAGGTGTGGCACAATACATTTTCCTCTGATTTTTGGATATAATCTTGTCTGCAATGAATTTGGGAAATATAGTTGTCCACCAACATTATTGGTTCACTAGTTGTTTCTTGCTCGTTGGTTCATTGGTTCGCTGGATGTTGCTTATTGTTGTTTTCTTCAACTTTGAAAAGTTGAGGTCCTACAGCTACAGTTGGACATGTCTTGCACCTGCAATTCGACTTGTTCTTGAATTTTGCAGGGTTGAAATCCCGCACCCTTGTTTGCTTCAACTTTGCAAGGTTGATGTCTTGAATCCACAATTGGACCTATTGCTACGGTTTGCGGGGTTGAGATTCTACACCTGGAATTGGAGCTGGGATTCTGTCATTCCCCATTCACGAGTAATTTTTAGTACCATTGTTTCATTTCTATTCATTATTTGTTGTTTACTATTTATAGTTTCCAGGTAGGAATTTTCAATACTAGGATGTGTTAAAAATCAAAATAAATATAAAAAAATCTAGAAATAATACATGAGTGAAAATGCCCTTACAAAACATCCTTAAATGTGACTACTCGGATAAAAGAAACATGAATTTATTTCTATCCCCGAAAAGTGTTGAACAAAAAATCTTGTCTCCATTGAAAAATGTTCTTGTAGATGAAAACTACAACTAGGTATAGAAGGACTAGGTATGGTACGAAGTTAAGTAAGTTGCAAGAAAATTTGACAACATTGTCGGTCCTTACCCATCTTTATGAGTGACATATTTTAGTAGGTTATAAAAAAAAAATGGAGGACCTTGAATTCGAATCCTGGGTGGACGATGAAGATAAAAGGGCAAGCTACATTCTTAGTGGGCAGTGGAGTTTGAACATTGGTTTCTTTGTAGCTTATGGGATGGGAATCAATAGACTTGTGAGAAGCAATATTTGTAGTTGCAGGATTAGAGGCATCGTCAATAGGTTCGAGAAAATGAAGGGATCTTGGAGGATTAGGCTAAGGTTCCACAGGTTTTAACCAGTCCAATACTATTCAATACCTCTTAAAAAAACTAGTATAATTTTTTGTTGCATGTATCATGCCTTACATCTTCACATACTCGGAGTTGGGATGGTGTTGGTTTAATCTCTTATCGATATCGAATATGGACTTGACTAGACTCTCGGGACGACTGACTCATGAAGGTCAAGAGACAAACTATAGAAAGGCCGACATAGATTGGGTAAAACTTCCCTTGGATAAAAGCACGAAAGATTATCAGACTCAGGAAGCATGACATTGACATAAGTTTGTGATGCAGGAGGAAACACAAAATCTCCATATGTTTGGAAGAGTAACAAATATCCATATGGGGACAGACCGGTTATGATCATAATTTAAATTAGAGTATTAGTCATAATTAACTATATTATAAACCTTAGTATATTATACAACAACTGGCTCATACATATCCAAAATACATTTAATAACATATATATGACTAACAAAGATACTATGATCTGCTACGAATATACTTTTTAAACCTTACTATATTATACAACAATTATCTCATACATATCCAAAATACACTTAATAACATATATATTACATAAAGAGTGGAATATACATTTGGAACGATCATTATAATTTGGTTAGATGGTAATGATCATGAACACATCCAAGTCCAAACCTCATAAAAAGTTGTGGTATGGGGACATTGTCTATCTGAAAATTTTGTTTGATGCATTTTCATATGGTGTTGGGGGTTTTTTAGTTGGTGCAATACAATCTCTTCCATTTGTTTTGAATTTGTGTTTGATTATAGAATAAGCCACTATATTTCAGAAAGAGATGCATTTTTCATCTTGTTCAAATTCTTTTTCTATGAACATATGGTCACACTTGATGCAACTATGTCTTGCACACCTCTGCACTTGGCAGATGAATATCATTTGAATAGCCAACACTATGTATTTTCAATGCTTGTGAGGATAATTCATGTCAATTATCATCGTGCAGTTTCAGACCTCCGCATGAGGAATTGTGATAGGGGATGTAATTTGGACGATATCCCATTCATTTATGAGATGATGATTTTGTCAGATTTACAAGGAGAGGGAAATTATTTAGAGCTACTCCCATGTAAATGAAACACTTTATTATGGGTTGGGTGGTGATTTATGTTTATAATTATGTGTATTATAGATACAATTTGTTTGGGGAAAGAAAATTTTAGTAAACATGCCTTATCTACTAGCTCTTAAAGCAATTTGTGCTAAGTTCTATATTTATATTTCGAAAATTTCCTAATCAAACACGATTTTTAGCTTATCTTTTTTTTTTTATTGTGCGAGGGCTTTTGATATGACCATATCTTCACATTCGTCATAGATTTTTGTTCCATGCCTCCTCTGCATGCACAATTATGTCGCATGCATAGGAAACAATTGCTCTATTTTCGAGCATTATGTTGAGCATGGATGTGTGTTTCTGCGGGTCCAAATTTGGAACAGTTCCACAATATGAGTTGTGACATGCTAGGTAATTTGGAGGATAGCGAGGTCATTTATTGTGTGTTAATTTTCTTTTTTTAAGTAGTAGATATCAAGGATTTAGAAGTGATGAAAACTAGTTGTCCTACATTTTCTATGGACAACATAGTGGTTTCTATTTATGGTGACCCATGTTTCAGAATGTATTCATGTATATGGAAAAGACATTTAATTAAATATTTGTTGTGCATTTTTCTTCGAATCAATTTGAGATTTCTGATTTATTTATGTTCTATAAATTTCATAGTGAAGTTCATTTATACATAGATATAAACAAATCAATCAAAACAAATCATAATTTGACACCCAAAGAAGGAAATAGAATGATCATTTACATCTTTGGCCATCAAAAACCACCACAACATCTCCAATTTTCCAGTCCTTGAGAAAAAAATGAAATGTTATACTATAATCATAACAATGCAAGGACATCATTATGCCCCTCATTTGTTTGAAAATATCTTGAGGCAATGACATCCAATAAACATAGATCATAAGATAATTAAGAAGCACATTCCTAGAAAGCATAACATGCATAATTACATGGATAATCATTTGTCAAAAGTTATAAAAGCTATAAACACTATGTGTAACCATTCTAGAGATTTAATATGTTATTAACAATTAATAAAACCCATCACCAATCGAATCGAATTGCAAAATGCATTTCTTCATTAAATTATCAAAAACACTAGAGCTCTAAGATTTCTCTTCTTAGAAGCAATAAATTCTAGTAGAAGCTAAACCCTGGTATATTTCTTGACCCCAATAACTCTATGCATAATATTCAATGTTATGCAGAAAACCTTTTTCATTCTCAACCCAATATAATTAGAATGCAAAAAATTGACCTCCATTTCGCAGGAATCAATGAATCTTATGAAAAGAATGATCCCTACCATGTAATAAAAATGTGGCCTTCATAGTAGAGAATGGACCATATTTTTTGAATATCATGTAGTATTTAAACGAAAACAGAGGGAAAAATGGATATGATTAGGAATTTTTTTTCTCCATGTTGGATATTAATTTTTTTTACATCATATATTATATAAATTTAAATATCAATTATCTTAAATATTTTAATACAAAAATTTCACCCAATGATCCTTTTAATTAGGTTAATTTCATCCATGTACTAAATTTCATCCCTAAAATGTTCCCTACATACAATTAGTTGTATGTATTTTTTATGCTAAATATAGTCTCACGCAACTACATATCCTTTGCATGTATTGCACACACATAGTAACATGTGCATCATACAACAACTCGAAGTTGCATTTTCCAAATTCTCCTAATAACAAACACTTGTTTTGGATACAAGATTATCATCAACTCTTGTTAGACTCCCATCATAAAATTTTGTCTTGTTCTAGTTAAGGAATACTTTCATAGAGGAGGTATATGCTACAATACTTGCAATATCCCAATCAACTCACTTAAATATCATGAAGAAAAATATTAACCGAGTCTACATGTTCAAGGATTTTAACATACCCATCAACCATGTTGAGTCCTGCCACTATGGAAAACAACTTAGCCTGCTAGAAGCAAATTAAAAAAAAACTCCCCATACATATAAAAAAACCATGGGGCATCACGCCCATAAACAAATTACAACAAAACAATATGATGATTCACCCATGCATCTACAACATTTATAAAAACATGAATGCACCCAACAAGCACATAGAAAACTTACAACATTCAATAATCATTTACACAGTGGA
Source organism: Picea engelmannii (assembly GCA_009831015.1). Taxonomy (NCBI): domain Eukaryota; kingdom Viridiplantae; phylum Streptophyta; class Pinopsida; order Pinales; family Pinaceae; genus Picea; species Picea engelmannii. The sequence continues at coordinate 152,259 of ML803453.1, read as the reverse complement.
ATAATCATAATAAAACAACAGAACAATTATATGTTCTAAATACAATCCAATTCGTTAGATACGAAGGATGAACCTACCAGCCATAGGCATTATTTTTCCAAATATCAACACAAACCACCATTGAGCTGAAGCTATGAGTCCACAAGGAGATCCATCCCTCTCACTATCCACTCTCAACACACAACAACCCAAAACCTAGGTTCCAAACTCCAACAATAGTTCAAATCCACCAACTCTCTTTCCCATAACCTGCACAACCCAAGGAATGTACCCCCTCCATTGCTCATAGTACCTTGGGATGTACCATTAATTTATTAGGGCTTGGAGTGCACTAGGTTTGCTAGGAGTCTCTCAGCTAGGGACTTTGTGAGCTCACAACTACTTCAGGAGCATTCACATTAGCCTTCACAAGGCTCTTGAGCCATTTTAACAATAAGAAGCTCACTACATGATTACATCCTTTCTTACAGGAATAAAAGCCTCATTTTAAGAATAACACATAGCCAAACAATGGCTACTTTAAATCATATCATGGTTGATTCTCTTCCTAGCAGTCTATCAAGCAAGAAGGGTACAATTATGCCTAAATAGACATGTACATACATACTGTACAAGAAAAAAAAATTAAGGGTTATGTATGCCACATCATTTCTTACATGTATATGTCATTTACATCATGAAATCATGCTTCATTTATCACTCCAAATATGGAGTTTCATAAGTACAAAAAACAAAACACATGCCATTGCAAGACCAACATGTTTTTCCATTAACTCGAGAGAAATGACATGTAGAATATTTTCAACAACACAAATCATCTAATAATGTTAGCATACACTTCATGTAGATCGATCACATAGTTTCACTCCCATAAGATACCTCCAATAACCTTCATTTCAAATAGTGTAAGCATTTCTAGTGAACAATATCTTTTCTATTCATTGTGTATTCAACCACACAATTATTCCTCTCAAATATGACAATGTCACAACAAATTTAGAACAATTGTTAGCAGACAAGATCCATTCAATAAAAAAAAATAGAAACATTGACCATGGGAATTACTATGAATTTATGCTTCTTCATGAGTTATTTTTATCTAGAGAACAAAAACCTCCACTTCATTCTCTCATTGCAACCTACAAATACATGCTATGCATAATTCCCCATGTACAAACCCTCTTTGTATAAACGTTTTGTCTTCTTAAGAAGAGTGCATATGCATTCGATGAAAATTTGTTGTCCTTAAATAGACATATTTCTCACTCACCAAATCAAGATGCACAACACCACCACTGAGAAAACCTCCATGTATTTTTTACTACATGATTCACCCCGCCTTCAGATAATTGTAAGGGTGGAAGCACAATCTAAAAAGTTAAATCTCATACCAATTGTTAAAAATCTACATAAAAATTAGTAGAATAAAACACGTAAACTAACCCAATAGATAAATCAACATCCACATAGATTCAAAACCAATATTTAAAGTGGTAAAGAAATCCATGAAATAAAACATCCATTATCACAATCATTAATGATACAAAGGACCCATGATGTAAAACATCCACTATCACAATCCTTAATGATACAAAGGACTCTAGTAAGACTCCAGACATTGTGATAGGTTTCTCACTATAAAAATAAATATTAGTTATTCTCATGCATGCAACTACATACATGTACCTTTAATGTAAATATAGTCTCACACCACTATGGTTCACTAATTCGGAAATAACTTACCACGTCCACTCTTCATATTAAGTGTTTTAAAATTACTCAAACTTAATAGAAGGTGAGGGTTATTTTAATATGCCTATGAATACACGTATCAAGTTGTGCGCTTTAATTTACCAAAGAACATGGTTATATTTATTAGTCCTTGTCGAAGGTTAGGACTCTAGGGTTCAGTTCAGGGTTGACTTGATATTAGTTATGTAGTTGACTGTAAATTTCTGCCAAATTTTTAAAGTTTTAGATTGTAAACTTTATATTTTATTTTTATATAATAAAAGAAAATTAATCTTAATAATTTCATTGGACAATACATTGGAAGTCTTATTGTAAACTTAGGTCTTCTCATTGTTTTTATTCCTAACAATTTGTTTCTTTTACATGTTTATTTTTCATTCATATTAGGATGGTTATATCGTAAGTTCAACCTTATTTGTCACTGCACATTAACACCTGCATCAACACTGCATTACTATTGCAACCTTCTTTGTCAGTGCACATTAACACCTACATTAACATTGTATTGAATGTGAGGGTCTATTCTGACAAATGTAGCCATCATAGCTCCACCACCTAAACATCGTCACTTCATAAGATGGCCTTTCAATATTTAGCCGACACCATTGTTCATTCCAATGAAATTGAAAGAAGATCTAATGGCCTTTCAAGATTCATTCGACACCACTATTCCTTCCAAAAAAATTGAAAGAATATCCAAAGGAAGTGAAAGATTTGTCAAGAATCACAAGGAAAAATGATGATAAACATCAAGAAACAGAAACATAACTTATGATTCCATGCGAGGATCGAGACAAATATTGTGTTCTTAATAGAGACATAGTCTTCTTTATAGAATCAACAAATGCACAATGTGAAACAATTCAGGTTGTATTTGAACTAATGTATAAGAAAAAGGACAATAAATCAGAAGTAGATGATATAAAAATCAATGAAACATGTTTTTCCATGGTTTATCCAAAAATGAGATTTGCTAGTTTAAAAATAATTCGCCGAAATTCTATAGGATAAAATTATTTTACCTTAAAAATCGTCAAAGTTTTATAAAAACTATATAAAATACTTAGAAATTTGAATATTTTTACAAAAATATCGCCAAATATTTATAATCGACATATGAAGGATTAGAAATATTCGCCAAGGTTTCTACATTTTAAAATAAATTTCCATCCTTAAAATCATCCTTGAGAATGACCAGATTGTAGAGAAGAGAAAAGCTGAAGCTGGAAAGAATGAAGAATTTGGGAATTTAGTATCTCTACCAGAGGCCATGATACCAAAGGTGTGTCCTATTTGTAGATCTTTCTCATCTACATGTAATCTAGACTTGAATTCCCACATATATCACTCTCTTTCTATTGAATCAAATGCTAAAAAAACTGAAACAAAGTTTGACAAGCCTAAAGTGAAGCTTAGAAAAAAACGATCAATAGCAGACATAATTGTTGTGGCACCTATTTGCATGCTACAGGAGTTGGATTACAGTACCAGCAAAGAGCAGTGCACCGCTGATGCACATCGATTTTCTTTATATCATCTGAATTTCAGATACACCACCAAGTGGAGGAAACATCGATGCAAAGATTCAAACATCCATGCATATTGGAAGGGAAAGAAGTTGCAGATTCTGTCCAATTTGAAGGAAGACTTCCAACCAGTTTCAAGAAAGGATCACCATAAGAAAAAATTCTCCCAAGAAGAGAAAAAGACTGGTCTCCAATTCAAATCAAGGCCATAAAGGGGATGCAATCTCTCCCAAAAGGTTGAAGAATAAGGTATATCATTTCACTACTAGCCTTTATAATTTGTTACACACAAATGACCAACCTTAAATAATAAGTGAGCTATTTTTACAGATTGAATAACGAATTGTGTTAGAACCCTTTGCAAATAACTCCCTCATTTTTTGTTTTCTTGCAATATTATCATCAGTGTTCATATCAATTTCCTGCTAAGCCTGCCTAATAGAAATTAGCATAAGAAGTTACCAGTTATGTTGTCCCCAAGCTTGTTGTAATTTGATGATGAGTTAGATTAAGAAAACCCTACTCTAACAACTATTCTGACCTCTGCACAGAGTTTTAGTTTCACAAAAACCTTCAACTTCAATGATTGGAGTCACATAAAAGAGCAAAAAAAACAAAGAACAACAATTAAAATTGCAGCAAAGAAAAACAGAGAGAAGGTTCCATGTGTATTTATTCAAGGAAATCCTAGGGATAATAGAGTCCACAAGGAAAGGTCTTCTTTCTTGTGTTGCTCCATATCCCATAGAAGAACACCCAGGACTTGAGACCACGACATTGGTATAAAATATCACCAAATGTTAAGAATATGTAAAATTTATATATCATTAGGAGAAATCAAGTTGAAATCATAAATGTTACTAGACAAGGGCTCATGGTTGGGTTTGATAATGGTTTAAGAAGGTATATTGAATGCAACAAATATAGAAACAATGTCAGTTTCAAATTATGTTAGGTGATGAAGTTGATCCCTGTCAATAAATTCGAAATACAACACAAATGTCGTGAGATGTATTATAACCCATTACAAATTTATCCATTTCACTCCCTTCATAGTCCTTATAGTAATAGAATCTACAATGTTGGTGGTCTGAACACTTTCGTTGGACTCCTGGCTCGAGGCCGCTCTACATCGTTTTTCTTGCTGAAGTAAGAGATCTACTTGCTCAGGTCAGATCTAGCAGATGGTCCTCTCATGACGGTCTGAGTGCATTTATTCACATCTCCATAGTGCATATCAGATCGAAGGTGAACCGACTGATGAGACATATGGTGGCGTAACCCTTTCCATTCTGATTACGATTATCGCATTATCGACAACACAGATCTATTGTTGCACAAGAGTCTCCTTAGGTTCAAGATTTGATATGTCCATGCGCTGAAGCACCTGCATGGTTATCCATCTACCTTGGCATGGTTATCCATCTGGCTTGGCACTTGCATGGTTAACATTTGTTCCATGCGAATTATCCATATGTCTTGGTATCATCGTTCGACTAAATATCTCACCTTCACGCATTGGATGAAAGTGGGACCCATGCCTCAAATATCAAATGCATCTTCGTTGTGGTAAGATTTGTTTGGTGGGAGAGTTGTTTCTATCTATTCTAACTTCTAATCACATTCCTTTGAGATCACTACTTTCTGAACTAATTTCGCTATTGGAACTCCTGACCAGGGCTCTTTGCATCGTCTGATACATCCCAGGTATGTTGAAATTGAATTCCTCATAGAAATTATGTTTAGACAAAATTGTCCATGTGAAAAATTGTATGAAACAAAGGTTTTACAAAGAAAATTTGTGCAAGATGAGGATTTTGCGGAGAAATTACATGCAACATTTGTGAAGTTATGAATGCAACGTGGAATCCAGATTTTGAAGGGAAGAAATTTGATTTGTTCTCGTTACTGTATTAATATCTAGTGATATGACATTTCACTTAATGGTGGACTAACAGTTAAAATTGTAGAATTTGTTCATAGTTTAGATTCAAGGGTTTCCAAATCAGACCTCATATCTTCGAGGAATAGGCTGTGGTATTATTTTACTTTCCATCATAATATTTTAAATGTTGAGAATGGAGATAATGATTGGGCATAAATCATAAGTAACCTCCTAGTTCCTTAATTCATCCATGGATGGTCTTCATGATAAGCCTACTTTAATTTGTTTCAAAGTTTAATGCTTCTTTCATAGTCAGAACTCTGAAGCACATTAACAAGCATAGTGAAATTGGATTTTCTAATGCAATCATGAGCAATTATGAATTCTATCTTGTAAAAATTAACACGTGTTGGAACTGGAAATATTGTTGTTGGTTTGGTTAACTAATTTTCTCATATATGGAGCATTCACACTATTATTTGGATATCTAGAAAGTAAGTACACTTCTGAGTTCAAGGGCTCAGATATTTGTTTCTGGTTAACTGTTTCAAATATTGCAATAAACTTGCATAGATGCAATATATCTGGATCATCTATCTGTATTGCAAAGTGTGGAAAAATATTGATCTTATTCTATATAAATATTGCACTAATATATTTTTTGTTTATTTTTTTTTAAATGTATCTTATATTTTGGTTCCAAAGTTTTTATTTATTTTTCTAAAATATATCCTATATTTTGGTATCAATCAACAAAAAATACATTAAGATTCAAGAATGATATATCATGAATTTTGTATCTTATATTTTGGTATCAAAGTTTTTATTTATTTATTTAAAATATATCTTATATTTTGGTACTAATCAACATAAAATATATTAAGATTCAAGGATGATATATCACGGAGATGGAGATGGAGATGGAATGTGAAGAGACAGATTTCACTCCTTACATTAACAAGGAGAGATAACATATATGTTTTTTCTCCTATTGGCTCCATAGATTTCTAGTTCCATATATTTCTATAGAATTATTTATTATTGTTGCTAAATTACCATAGTAGAATTCTGTGTAAAGTGTTAATTTAAGAAGCCAAGGATCCAAAATCTAAAAAACCTAAATTGATTGATTGGACTGTAGGGTTCTTTCTTCCAATTTTCTAATAAACTAAGATCTAAAGTTAAATAAAATTATAGTGTCTAAAGTGAAATAAAATTTTAGTGTTTGACATGAGTTTTCCAAAATGTCCAAGAATTGCAGTTTTAACAATCTTGTCTAAAGTCGCACCATTTTCTTCAAATTTTATTCTTTATGTTTCTTAAGAGACCTAGATCTTGCCTCTTCCCTTCTCCCTTCTAAGAGATTGTAATTTAGGGAGATGACTTTTTCTCTTCCTTATTCCACATTTTGGCATATTGAACTTTCTAGTCATATTGACCTATTTTTGTCATTACTGGAATAAAGATATCTTTGCATAATTTATCATACAGGGCTATTATCATAGTTCCAGACCTCTTGCAGCTTGATGGAAGTAGCATTTTCTATTTTCAAACTTGCATTTTGAAGGCAATAGTATTTTGTATTTTCAAACTTGCAACTTAAAGGCAATAGTATTTTCTATTTTCAACCTTGCCATGCATCACTTGTTTACGAATACAATAAAATTAAGAAACCTGAAAAAACCATCCTAAACATGTCTTATATATGAAAAATAGTAGGGTTTTAAAATTTTTAAAAAGAAGTATGATTTTTAAAATGAATGATATATTCACAACAATATCTACTATTTTCAAAGTTAAAAAAAAAAAGCATGATTTAAAAAATGAATGATATATTCAAAACAAAATATGCAAGATTAAAATAACAAACAAAACATAAATATATAAGATATTAATGTAAATTTAACAAATTATTATGTAATTAAAAAATGTATTTTGCATAGGTGTATGAGAATTCTTATCCATATTTTAGATATTTTTGATTTCAAAGCTTGAGACAACTTTCTCAAATAAAGATCTTTAAATTAAAATTGTATTAAATTAAAATGTAAATATTTTTATTATATTATTACACATACATAATTTATTAAGAATATTTTTATTATATTTATTTAAAATATCACTATAAAACAAAGGCTAATCTACACTAAATATTTTTTTTAAAATTATTCAAGTAAAAAAACTTAATAAGGACTTTATAGTTGTGGATATGAAAAATATTTAATGCATGTATCTTTTTCTTTAAGCCCACACTAAACATGAAACTGGAATAAATCATACCCTATCCATGACAAGCTTTTACTCCTTGCTTCTATCAACCAACCATATCATTGACTTTTATTGTATTTTTCATATTACAAGAATAGTACTATTTAGCTTTTCCCAATAAGAACAAGAGTAATGCTTCAAATTTACAAAGATGTTAGAAGTTTACATATGTAAAATTTAATTTTAAAAACATCTTAAAATTTTATATATGCATTTTCAATTTTGTTTCTCATTTTCTAATAGGAGCAATAGTATACTGGACTAACATTGTTCTCAATTCATGTTCAGTTTTATTGAAATAAGATTTAAAATGTATCATTATCTCGATACCTTGTAATCTAAAATATCATTGTAATTTAAAATGTTTTTTATATTTTTTAATATATAATTTGGGGGAAACTTCTACTCATTCTAAACACTCATATCCACATTCTTGTGCAACATAAATACAAAAAATGGATAATTTTTTAGAAAAAAAATAAATTTAAAAATATTTCTTATAATTATCAACCAAGATACTATGCTCTAGTACAAATATACTTTATAAATATTAATATCCAAAATAAACGCTACTAATATACTTTATACTATATTATACAACTATCTTGTACATATCTATCACACACACTTAATAACACACAAAACACACACACTTAATATAACACACACACACACACACACACACACACACACATATATATATATATATATATATATAACGAGTGGAATACACATTTGGAACGACGGTTATCATTTCGTTAGAGGGTAATGATCATGAACCCTTCTATAGATCTATGAAGAGCTTCTCTCCACGTTCTCTTGAAATACAACTTAAATCCGTAGTTCTTGAATGCTCCTATCAATTATTAGTGTGTTTTACCAATTATTAGTGTGTTATGGTCTAAAGTCTCAAATCTGCAGTTCTTGAATGCTCCTATACGAGTTATTGGTGTATTCTAGTCACAGGTTGTGTATAGTTACTATTGAATCCAAGATCTTCATGGCATGCCCAAGACAACTTATGTTCCTCATTCTCAATATCTTGTCAAATTAAGAGCACAAAATCCTCTCGAATTGAACTCGGGCCTAGAGTATTCCATTTCAATAAACCTTATCCTAGCACACCATACACACATGTAATCAATTACCTACATGTCACAACAATCCAATGGTTAGAAATGAAACCTAAAAAACCTAAGCCAAAATCACTAACTCCTTATTTGCAAGGAATCATGTTGAAGACTCTCAGTAAATGTGTTGAAAAATCCTTATCTTATTGATGGACAAGTGCAAATTAACCTTTCACTAAGAGCCCAATATCTAATATCTCATGTGAAATGACGAAAGTTAAACAGATTTGTTATAACTCAAGGAACTATAAACAAAAAATTAAATGATTTGTTTTAACAATACTAACTTTTTTTTTTTTGAGTTTTGCTAATAAACCTATCATTAAGATTAATATTTTCCATTTGACAATATACATGTTTTTTTTAATCAATATACATGTTTTTTTAATGAACATACATGCTTTCAATATATCAATAATTTTATTTATTGTATTCTTTATCAATCAATTATTTTATTATTTACTTATTAAGCTGATAGGCATTTCCTTATTGAAATTGATGGTTTAATGAGCCTTTTAATTTCAAATTCTAAATAATTTTATTTATTGTATTCTTTATCAATCAATTATTTTATTATTTACTTATTAAGCTGATAGGCATTTCCTTATTGAAATTGATGGTTTAATGAGCCTTTTAATTTCAAATTCTAATTTGATGGTTAACAATAAAAAATGCTCACATATTCTTCGTCTTACTTTTCACATATTTATAAATGCGTACTTTTCCTTGTTTACTTTTTCACATTTAATTAATATGATTAAGAAATTACTGCCCTAGCCATTGATTGCCACCTTTCACTAATTATAAAGGATTAATATGGATAGCAGTGAAGAGCCACCTCTAGCATGCGTTTGAACTAGCATGGCGATGGTAGCTGGAAGCTGGGCGTCTACCATGCGTACGGTGGAGTTTCAACTAGCACGAGCGTGGTTAAGCTGGACGCAACGGTGGTTAAGCTTGGCATCTAGCAGCCAGGTTTTCTTCGTTTAAAATGTGCCATCTACCAGCTGAAACCTTTCGTAGATTAGATAAGGATGCGTTATTGGGCATATTGCGTAGAATCTCTGAATGGGTGCCTGCAATCTGAGATTCAAGTATGCTTCATTAAAATTTAGATTCAGAACATGAAGCCGAATCGTGTTAAATTTTTCAAACACAACCCAACTATTCTGATAAATCACTTGATTCCAGGCACCCTATTTCTTGCGAGAGAACCTAAAAGCACCATGCATGAACATCGTAGCCGAATCCTCCATGGTTATACTGGAACTAGCCGACAGCATAAAAACCATGACCCGAAGCACAAGAATCGATCTCATGACCGATGCCTTGAACGGAGCGGTGGAGGAATTGCAGAATTGTTTGTCATCCCAACCGGAGCTGTTTTGAAACGGTAAAAGGTGGGAGATCGTCGAAGGAACGCCACAACAAAAAAGTATTAACCTCGAAATTACCCTGCCTTATGAATCTAAAAACCCACAAGTTTTGAGAATCAAGAAGACTTATGGTCGGGCACGTGAAGAAAACAAAAAACCTATTTTATCGAGCAAAAGCAAGATCTGGCCTCATGGAGATATTCCTGTAACGACGGACGATTATGCAGTGGCTGGAATAAACCAAGTAAAACAGAACGAAACAATCCATGGTGTGGCCTTCATGGACACCCTTCCTCTTGCAACAGTTGCATGTCTTCTCATAGAGATTGTAGCTACGCTTCAGACTTTGATTACTGCCGTGGACGAGTTGGGACAGCGTGCAAATTTCACGATTACTGTGTAGGATAAACCAATAGACGATAATCATAATGTTCCAGCAGAAATTCCATTCACCACCTCCGCTACAGCCCATACAGAATCCGACAGTTGTCATACCAGCTGCAGAACAGCCAGTTGAATTCCTGGAAGAATCAGCTCAGGTTAAGGATGGACATTGTAATGGCGACGGGCCATTTTAAAGCTGCGACCGAGGCAACGAAGGCTCCCTAACACTTCCATCATAGATAATATATTGTGCCAGCGATTCAGTGAGGTGATGTATATGTACTTTCGCATATGACTGAGACATCATCGAAAGCAAAACCACTCACTAGAGTTTTTATGTAAAACTCAATCGTCTCAATATCTGGGCTACGCTCTCAATATTTGACTTACACATCGATAAATTTTCTTTCTTAGCGGATGGGCCATTTGAAAGCTCTGCCACCGAGACCATGAAGACTCCCAAACGCTTCTATCTATATATGTTTTCACGTACATAATATAAAGATAATATAGTATGTGAATGATTGAGTAAGATAGATGTGTTTATGATTTTTAAGCCGAAAGGCGTATACCTATTGACAATGGGCACAATTAATCATCTTTTAATCATAAATTTCAATTTTAGGGTTGGCAATTGAAGATGCTGGCATATTCTTGTCATCCTCTTTAATCAATAGATGAGATTTTGATAAATTAACTTCCGCTCATTTATAAAGACGTACGTTTATGTGATTACTTTTTCACATTTACTAAATAAGATTAAAAAATTACTTGATCACCACCAGATTACCACGTTCAATGATGAAGAAATAACAACAAAAATTATTGTTCACGGATGCATATGGCCACGTGGATTATGAACTGTGAGTATCTACCTTGCCGTTTCTTCTCTGTGTTTTACAGTACGTGTTTCTTCTCTGTGTTTTACAGTGCGCCGTCATTTTTTAACCAGGGCGGGCGCGTGAATGTGAACTTCTTTGTGTGGGCGTATTACCAGTTCCTTCATTTGCTTTTGAACGCCGGAGGTTTACATTTAAAATATTACCCAGTGGCGAGAAGGACTTCTACGACGTCAGCCTACGGTTACAACGTTCCTTAATATAATTAAATTTTACCCAGTTCTTTAATATAATTAAATTTTATCCATTCCTTAATATTATATTTAAAATATTACATAAATTTAAACGTCTAAAGATTAAGAAGATGAATTGAAACCCAATAATTTATTTATTAATAGAAAATAAAATTTAATATATTTTTTTAAAGATTTGATTCATCTTCTTAGCCTTTCGGCGTTCACCAGCTACTATTTTGCTGCTGTGCTAGTAATATAAAGATAATATAATATGTGAACGATTCAGTGGGATACATGTAGTGTTCTATTAACGAAAGGAAAACTGAATTGTTCCAACACCTATAGTTATTTGGTAAAAATGAAAATCTAGAAGTACCAATGAATTGAAGTAGCCACTTTTTATTTGCAAACAAGGATGTATGTGCATATAGAATGCTTGAAATTGTACGAATAGAAATTAGAATAATCACTCTCAAATAACTTCAAGTTTTATAATCATTTTCCTACTTTCAAAAGTCAAAATATTAAGGAAATGTGTTTTTTTTTTTCTCTTTTATTGTTTGGTTATATAAGGTTATTGCACATAGGGAAAATAAAAACCACTTGTTATGTTGCTGGTGCATGCACAGGTATATTTCATTTAGTAATTTGTTGTTCACCGTGAACAGGAATATTGTGGTAACAGATTAATACACTGCAACAGGCTTCAAAATCCCACGGTTATTGGCATCACCCTACTAGGAATTATCACCCTCTGTGCACGATAATCACTTTATCCTGAAAAGTAAATAAAGTGACTATTAACAGTTAAGCTTCTGAGTTTTCGTTTGTATCTCAATAGTTATTTTTAATAGACACACGCTCTATAGCAACACTTAAATTAGGTTCTCATAATATATACACATTGTGAACAAAAAATCTAGGTCACATGTTTCAATATTTATGGTCACCTATTCCGGATTATAATAATCTCATTATCCATAAAAAAAAAAAATAGATGTAATTTTTGTTTGTAACATACCATAGAAAGAGACAATGATTAATGAATATATTTAAAATGCATAAAAGTCCCCCTGTGAAAGTATCTTAACCATTTTATTTCTTCTTCTCTTAAGAGAAGAAACGGTTAAAAGAAAATTTTAAGATTGACCTAGATGAGAAGCCATTAAAAGAAAGATTTAAGATTGACCCACATGAGAAGAGATTAAAATATGTAAGAGAGATTGGAAAGACTGAAATTTCAAAAGTGGTCATCATATCTTTACTTTCTGACAGAAAAGTGTTCATACTATGTATCTTTTGTGGACATAACAGTGATAATAATATACATACTATATATACTTTATGAACATAACAGAAAATCTAGATCACCTATTTTGGGGATTTCAATAATCCTAAGTTAAATGGGAGAGATCTGAGTTCATGGTAGTTGTACGTACCACAAAGAATATGCAACTCTGAAGTGTGGTAACGATTATTGCGCCCTTTTGAAAATGATTTATTCCTCATTTAATGTGATTAAAAAATTGTTGATACATAATAAAAAAGACAATATTATATTATATGAGAAAAATAAATCATTTAATTAGTAGTTGACTACAATTATTGTTTAATAAAAATTATAATGTCGTAATGTCATAAACAATTTCAAACATCGTAATGTGTCGAACAAATTAACTTTTCATTTTACCAAAGATATTAACATCATAACGTGATGAACATATAACGTTGCAATGTGATGAACATATTAAAGTGGCAATGTGATGGATATAGTAACATTGCAATCTACCAAACATAGTAATGTCACAATGTGACAAACATAGGCATGTCATCGCTATGTGGATAGTAACGTCACAATGAAACGAAGTTAAAGAGAGGTTGCAATGTGTCCCACATCGCCTTGTCATTGCAATATGATGAACATTTTCTCACATTGCAATGTGATGTACATATCTTGACGTCACAATGTGAGAAACACTTCCAAACGTCACAATGTGACGAAGATATACAAACATCATAATGTGACAAACATTTCCAAATGTCGCAATGTGTGGAACATATATGGATATGGATAGGAATGTCATCGCATTGTGTTTCACATCAACTTATTGTCACAATGTGATAAAAATTTCCCGATGTTGCATTATGACGCACTTATTGCAATGTCGCAATGTGACAAAAATTTCAAAACGTCGCAATGTGTTGAACATAGTAATGTTGAAATCTACCAAATATAGTAAAGTCGCACTATGACGAAGACATAACATTGCAATGTGATGAAAATATAGTGTTTCAATATGATGAACATAGTAACGTTGCAATGTTATGAGCATAGTAACATTGCAATATACGAAACATAGTAATGTCGCAATTTGACAAAGATAAGCATGTCGTCGCAATGTGACGAACATATATTGACGTTGCAATATGAAAAACATTTTCAAACATCATAATGTGTCAAACATAATAATGTTGACATCTACCATGCATAGTAACATCACAATGTGACGAACATATACAGACGCCCCAATGTGACAAGCATTTCCAAACATCGTAATGTGTCGAACAGAGTAACAATGCAATCTATCGAACATAGTAACACAACAATGCAACAGACATATATGGATGTCACATTGTGACGAACATATACGTACGTCACAATGTGATGAACAATTATGAACATTACAATCGAACGAACATAAATTGGCATTGTAATTGGACAAATGCAATGTGATAGACATTTCCAAACATCACAATGGGACAAACACAACCTATTGTCGCAATTTGATGTACACAAACTCATGTTGGCATGTGGGGAACAAAACATGATGTCGCAATTTGTCGAAGAAAATATGATCAACATTGCAATGCAGTAGTGCCATAGTAAACTACGTTGAGCATAATCAACATGGCCCACCATAATGAGATCCACATGGTCAACGAAGGTCAACGATGGGTATGTTCAACCATAATAAACTCTGATAAACCATAGCCAACCATGGTCATGGTCAACCTCACTCAACCATGATGAAGGACAATCATGGTCAACCATAGCCAACATTTTCTTCCCAAAGTCAACCAAGGTCTACCAAAGTAAACCATGGTCTTGATCAACCATACTCAACCATAATCATTTTCAATTAAGGTATTATTGTATTAAAACTTAAATAATATATTATTAATGTATTACTACTTTAATATTGTATTTATTAAGAATGTATTTATTAATGCATTATTAATTTATTAATAATTAAATATGTTACATTAAATTAATATATTAATACTTTAGTAATGTTTTTATTAATTCATTTAATGTATTAAAGGTATGAAATGATTTTTTTTATTATTACTTTAACAATGTATTACTAATCTTTTACTTTATTATTATATGAATACTTTAACAATGTAGTAATTAATATTGTATAAATGTATTACTTAATTAATACATTACATTATTAATGAATTAATAGTTATTATTATACATTTATATAAATTGCATATTTTAATTTATACATTATATTAATATAATATAATAATGCATTAATACTTTAATTTATTTAAATTAATACATTGTAATATTATATTGTTAATGTATTAATATTTTAATCATGTTTTACTTAATATATTAATAATTTTTTATTAAATGTATTAAAACCTACATTATGAATTGTAATTATGTTTTATAGGCTAGTGAGCCAAGTTTATATGAGCTCGTGGGCTTATGCGTTATTAGACCGGAGAGCCTAAGTGTTAAGGCCGGGAGCATGCTTTTGTATATGTAATCATGCAGAACATTAATAAAAAATATAAACACCGCTGCGTGCAGGCCGACCACGATGAATGAGTGATGGGGGACGAAGCTTCCACAAATTGGGTAAGGGATTGGGGGTGGAAGGTTGGAAAGAGAGGCTAAGTGTTGAACCTAGAGGCTTAAGTCCTTCGGAATAATATGTTAATATTATTCCAAAAGACATGTGAAATATATGTTTTGTCCTAAGTTCCTGGAGAGGAACGCATGCTGATGGAGTGTATGCAGCTTCATGGGTGACATGTGTCGACCCAAGCACATGGAGTTAAAACTACAGAAGTAAATCGTCGAGGGGGGGTTCGGTCACTCAGTGATCCTCCGCCTGAGTTCACCATGATGCCGGTCGAAACCTGTTTTGCCTTTGCGTCTGCATTTGCTTACCTGTGCACCGTGAAGGAAACCTGACGAGGAAAATTGTTTTCTCTTGCATTCTTCCATTCTCCATCCTCGACCTCTGCATAATTTCCTATCACGCAGCCTGTAACCGGTAAACTGTGAGCCGATTTGTGTCTTATGTAGAACCCAACACCTGGATAATCGGCTGAGCGTGTTGTGTTTTAGCATCTGGTCATTGCCATTTGTGGGGCTATGCCCGTTTTCTGTTGTGGTCGTCATCTTGGTGTTAACTGAGTGCTTGATGTTGTTGCAGTTTCCATCACCAGGTTGGAATTGAGTCGAAGGGTGTGCTGAAGAAGCGGGTTGTTAGGCCCGTGGTAGAAGAATCAGGTTTTCAGGCCTGTGAGCAACTCCCTCGAGGTGAGAGAGTTTGTTGGAAAGTGGTTTTCTCCCAGAGAGAGTCGAGCACTAGCTATGGAGCTCTAAGACTTCCTGATCCGACCTATTGCCAAGACCCAGAGAGGAAGGTCAAGCACTGATGGACTATGCTTGTGAAGGTGTATACTCCGGAAGAGACATGTGGGGAATGAGAGTCCGTGAGTAGTGGGCGTAAGAAGACATCCTAGGAAGAATCCTTCTGTTTATTCTTTGCAGTTTTCCTTGTAACCTCAGCCTAGACTAGGATTCCTTGCCTTTTGGTGGAGCTTAGTCCTAGCTCGGGGGCGACCCAATGCTGAGCTTGATGAGCAGTGTGGTCTAAGGCTAGGAGGTTCGTGGAAGGCCTGCATGTAGTTGGTGGAATTACCACAGTTACAAAGATAAATATCAGCTTATGCTTAATATTATGTTTTTGCATACCTGTGATGCTTATATGTATCATATATTATGTTGTGCATATGAATTATGGTTAATGCCAGAGATTATTTATGTTAGCAGTAATCTTGTGCTTACTCTGAGTTAAATGTGTTTAATATGACTTAAATGCATGTTATTAATTAAGTATGAGAAGGATGTTATTCCGCACAATAGCATTTGCCCTGACGACCATGAGATCGTTACAGTGTATTTAATTCACATTTAGCTGCGTTCTTCTTCGTTAAATTCACTACCATGAATTCACTACTATAAATTCGCTGCATAGCAGGGACTAGCTGTTATGCAGCTTCATCTTCTTTATTCAACCAATGACGACATCGTGTGGATTTTTGTTGAAAAATTGTGTGTCCTTCGATAAATTCGCTGCATAGCAGGGACCAGCTGCTATGCAGCTTCATCTTGTTTATTCAACCAATGACGACATCGTGTGGATTTTTGTTGAAAATTTGTGGTAAGGTGGACGTGTTTTCCCAGTTGTGCGTCGGGACCATTTTGGGCTGTACCAAAAAATGAGGGCAAATGGATTGCTATACACGGGACAATTGCTATCGTAGTTTCTTCTTCTGATATAGCCAAACAGTTTCTCAAAACTCATGATTTGATCTTTGCCAGCCGACTTTCGAAAGCCGCTGGGAAAGTAATGTTTTTCAACTCTGAAATGTGGTTTCTCTACGTATGGAGATCATTGGAGGCATTTGAGAAAAATATGCGTGTTGGATACTCTCACCTCCAATATAGTTTGGCGAATACTGGTGAATATGTAATTTTCAGACAATGATTTAGGTGGTGATTTCAAAGGGTTTAAGGATCTGTTGGTAGAGTTGTCCGTTACGGTGGGAGACTTCAACATTGGAGACTTCATTCCATATTTGGATTGGCTTGATTTGCAAGGTATCAATAAGCGCATGAAGGCGATCCATAAAACTTTCGATAAATTTGTAGAGAAAATAATAGACGACCATGTGAATCATAATCCTCTTATGGCAGCGGCCTCAAATTGCCAGAAAGAGGCAGACAGACACTAAACTTCAAGCACTAAGACAGACACTGCCAGAAAGCCACTTCGTCGATATGCTGCTCCACATGGCTAAGACAGACACTAAAATCAGACGGGAAACCATCAAGGCTTTTTCCATTCTATATTATTTATGATCCTCATTCTTAAATTTCAGTCGATCATCATTTTGTATTAATTGGATTTGTATTTGTCCAGGACATGTTCTCGGGTGGGTTGGAGACGACGTCAACTACGTTAGAATGGGCAATGAGTGAGCTGCTCAGACATCCCAACGTAATGAAGAGATTGCAGGAAGAAATCGAATCCGTCGTTGGCCAACATGGTAAAGTAAAGGAGTCGGATCTGGCAACCATGAAATACCTCCATTGTGTGGTCAAAGAGACTCTGCGATTATACCCAGCGGGGCCCCTAATGATTCCTCATGAATCTGTAGAGGCTGTGACAGTAGGAGGATACTACATACCTAAGAAAACAACGCCTAATGATTCCTCATGAATCTGTAGAGGCTGTGACAGTGGGAGGATACTACATACCTAAGAAAACAACGGTAATGGTAAATGTATGGGCTATAGGAAGGGATCCCAATGTGTGGGGGGCATATGCTTCCGATTTCAAGCCGGAGAGATTCATGGAAGACGGGCATATCAGTTTAACAGATCAATGAGACTTTAGTATGATACCGTTTGGATCAGGAAGGAGAGGATGCCCCGGGGCTTCCATCGCTATTCCTATAATTGAGCTTGCATTGGCTCAGTTGTTACACACTTTTGATTGGAGAGTTGAAGGTGATCCGTCCCAGATAGATATGAAGGAAGCGTGTGGAGCCACCATTCCAAGGCAGGTTCCGCTCTGTGCTTCTCCAAGGTTGAGGGTCAGTTTCCCACTATAAACACTAGGAGGAAACACCGCACTGTTTCTCTTTATTTGCAATAGTTTTCCCATTATATAGCGCATGAATTTACGCTCTCTCTCTAAATCTGTACATTTAGTAATGTCTGGATTATTATAAATATTAATTAATATCACAGTCTCCACCACTGAATTCTAACTATAGAATTCTCTATTGTCCGTATCATTTTGTAGAATACTTTATCGAATTCTCTATTCTCCGTATCATTTTGTAGAATATTATAAATCTACATTTTTAAAATCATTTCACCATGAATGTATGAAGCTTTTTAAAATCATTTCACCTAATTTTAGCTAATTCACCTAATGGATGAATGCATGAATGTATGGAGCTTCTGCAAAGGTCGCTAAACTAGCACAGCCGTAGTGACTGGTAAACGCGGAAAGGGCTGGTAATTGACACCAGGGCCATAAATTGAATTGGGAATGCATGTTATATTCATAAAACCTAAATTGAAACGCCCTGCGCGGTCAGATTGTTGTGAGACGAATTCATGGTGGAGTTAGCTTTTGCAAGCTGCACCGGAATGGTCCCTGTGAGCTCGTTACCACTCAAATCCAGAATGTTGAGATTCGTTAGATTACCAATCTCAGGTGGAATACCGCTTATTAAATGATTTCTATAAAGATTAATAATGTCGAGTTTCTTAAGCTCGACAATCTCTGGCGAAATAAATCCAGTTAAATAATTGTTGGAAATAACCAGATGAGTAAGGTTTCTGTACTTACCAAAAACCGGTGAAATTTCACCATAGAGTTGATTGGAGCTTAAACCCAAACAATGCAGGGCAGGATATTCCCTAAGGCCTCCGTTGTACTTCCTTCCAGCTGGTTGTCATCGAGACTAACTCTCGTCAAATTCTGGCAATTCTTGAGACTCGGCGGTACTGAACATGAAAATTTATTTATGTTAACTGCTAATACAAAAATTTATTTATGTTAACTGCTAATACCTCCATCTTTCCCCGTGACAAATCTGCGGAGGAGGAAGGTTTCCAGTGAAACTGTTGTTGGAGAGGCTCACCTTTATCATATCACAAGCTCTCTGCTCTGTTCTCTCATATATATATATATATATATATATATATATGAGTGTTGTGGTGCCAATGATGTTGTAAATTATCTCTGCTCTGTTCTCTCTTGTGACAGTACTGAGCCGGATATAGGGACCTCAAACTTAAAAGTCACCACTGGAAAAACGCGGAGATCCTCTACCTCTTCTTCATCACTTTCCTGATTAGTTCTGACCTGGTGGTTGTAGTTTCAACTATGAATTTCCAATCAATCTTATTTTATTAGAGAGAACGTTATTATGAAGAAAGAGCAAAGTTAAATTAGAGAACCGGAAGATGCCCATATGAAACGCATGCCTCCATATGACCCAGAAAATGAAATATCACTGTATCTTCCGACTCACAAAGATTGTTCCAGAGAGAATCATTATTATGAAGAAACACCAGAGTTAAATTCATGAATCGGAAGATGACCATATGAAACGCACGCCTCCATATGGCCTAGAAACTGAAACGCGGTCATAAAATGAAACATATTTACTCTACTCAAACTCATTTACTCTATTGATATTGGTAAATTGGTAAATATTAAATGGTTGCATTCCACATTCACATCTCTCGACTATGTAACAAAACTTTAATCTTTGTTAATACTCAAACGTGGCAATCAGGTAGCCACCATAGTAAATTTTAAATATGATCAAGTAAAAGTAAAAAAATAAACATGTAAACGCATGTCTTTATAATAGTGAGGAGGTTAGTGTTTGAAATCACAACCATTGATTTATTGGGACCACTAAGAATATTTCATCAATATTTAATCTTGTCCATACAAAACTGATTAAGCACTAAAAACCTATTAAATATGCCCATTTTCAATAAGTATTAGGCCTAAAAATACAACACCTAATTCTAACTTAATCATGACTTCAACGCTTTCAAAATATAAAATTAAATCCAACAACATCCAAGCATGCCAAAATACGTCTCTGTCCAACATATACGCTTCAAGTGTGACAAGTTTCAGCTTCAAAACGTATTAGGACGCAAGAAAGACAGGGATAGGAGCAAACTTAAATAACACAATGAAAGCAAGCCACGCCCCACTGGAAAACACGATATAGGAAGAACAGTAGTTTCAAGAAACAAAACTATTTGCGTCTATTAGCAATTCCCACGCCCGACACAGCACAAATGTGAATTACAAATCCCAATACAACCCTGTGATCGCAGCAGGGATATCGCGAATTGAAGGTTTATCAGATATGCTTTCTCTATAAACACGACATAAGGTGAACACGAGGGATCGGCGTTTTCTACATGCAACTCAAAAAGCGAATGAAAAACGGAAGGCAAGCTATACTGTCAGTGTTTAAGCATTCAAAACTCGTAGAAACGTTTCAAAAGAAAATAAGGCTTATTTCCTCGAAGTTTTATCCGTGAATTTAATGTTAGCGTTAAGTTTGTCAATAGTCCACCGTGTTTAGCAAAACCCAAAAGACGTGGATACATGAACTCATTTGACTGCGAAATACCCATTGTAATAGGAGAGGCTACAACATTTAAACCCAAAGATGCAAAAATTAAAAGTTCAAAATCGGCATATAAGGTAGCTCTCATTCATCTATCATGGGGTTCAAAACTCCAGTGCTTCCAGCAAGTTCCGAGCATATAAGGTAAATCACTGGAAATAAGCAAAAGGCAAAGCCCAACACTTCAAACCCTCCCGAACGAAAGGTAATATACGCACATTGAGAACCTGCAAAACCGCAAGATAGGAGCATACAAGCACGACCTTCACATGCACAAAGCCTATTAGAAAGAATGCAACATAGAAGTTAAAAACTCACTTCCTCATTCTAGCACGCATTCAAGCTCTTCAGGCCATCTAAGTGTTCGAACGACACTTTCAGACTTTAACCATTTCCAAGCTCAAACCTTCAGAGCAAGATCCAAAATCAGAGCATGCATAAGATACGATATGTATTCCGAGGACAGCCCCCCAGCGAAGAAATGCAAGGCAAAGCTACTTCAAGCTACCACAAGCCATCTCAACTAACTCAACTAACGCATACAAGTAATTCTGAATTTGGGAGCCTTTTAGAAATCTATTATTGCAACATCAAAATGCTAATGAGACTAAGTTGGATTTGGATACGACTGCATCAATAAATCAGTTTCTTGTGTAGATTATTATAAATTCGTGTATGCCCGTAGAGGCCGAGAGAGTGAGATCACTGGAGTGAGCCTGTTGTAATCTTCAGGCTTTGAACAATAAGAGAATTGATACTTGCTTGGTGGACGTAGCCCGAAGTTGGGTGAACCACGTAACCTTAGTGTTTTATTGTTTGATCTATTTATTTTGAACTGTTTCCATTGCATACTAGATTATAATTGGTGGCTAGAGTTAACAAATGGTATTAGAGCTGCGTTCGAGATCCATGAGGCCAGATCCGTGGTGCAAGATCCTGAATTGAGAGAGAGTCGCGGGCGTTATCCATCAGAGGAGCAGCAACGCCATCTGTAGTGCCAAAACCGTGGAGGAGGACTGTCGTTTAGAATTCAGTGCGTGGCTTGAAGGAGCGTCATCGTGGCTTGAAGGAGCATCGTCGCTTTGAGTAAGCGTTGGGCTATCCGCTTTGTGGGAGCGTTGATCTCACTATTCCTTGTGGGAGCGCTATTTTTCAATGGGCACTCGGGAGGAAACGTCGATTCTCTTATACACATGCGTTTTCTTTCAACTTCGAATTCAACGTTGGGTTGTCATCGTAAGGGGAGCATTGTTGAAATTGTGTGCCACCTCCTCCGCGATTTGCACCCTGTCGAAACTGTGTGCCACCTCCTACTGCTCCGGGTACAATCACTCAGTCACTTAGACTCACAGGTATCTTGCGAGTGACAAAGCGCTTTCCTCTCTTGTATTGTTTTAATCGTTGTACCAGATTATTAATGAGGTTGTAGTGGGTAGGGGAGTGTGTTTTAGTTTATGTCTTTGAATCATTTTGTGTGAAAGGAGATTGACAGTAAGATATAAATTGCAAATTGAATATGGTGCCCGTTGTCAAAGGACGTCCAAGATATAAATTGCAAATTGAATATGGTGCGCGTTGTCAAAGGAGGTCTAGGCATTTAACCCTAATATCCATGAGTTAACCCCTAAAATCATATTTTAGTGCTTGATTTGGATATTGAAACAACAAAGGCCTAGAAAAATAAAGACTACTAAAATGGCAAAGACTGAATGTGCATGGTGAAGGTGCTTTTGGGAAAATCAAAGCGAGCATTGAGTTCAGTACTTCTATGTTTGGTTGATGATGTTTTTTTCAGCATTGTTGCGGAGAAGACAATAGTTGGTTTGTGGACGAAGCTGGAAAGCATGTATATGACAAAATACTTGACGAACATGATCTTCCTGAAAAGCCAATTGTAGAGTCTGCGCATGAAGAAAGGTACAAAATTAGTTGATCATTTAAATACTTTTAATACTCTCTTAGTTCAGTTGACTAGCATGGGAGTAAAATTCGATTCTGAAGAAAGGCAATTACATTATTGTGTTCTTTTCCGGTGTCATGGGATCACTTTGTTACCTCTATTAATTTCAGCACAACAAAAAGTATTGAGTTTGATGTTATTGTTGGAGCACTACTATCTCAAGAAACAAGGAAGAAAACCAATTCAGAAACCTCTACATCTGAGGCGATGATGGTCAGAGGCAAACCCAAAGAAAGATGACAGGGTCAAAGGGATTTCTCTCGGTCAAACTCAAAGGGAAAGAAGAGCAAGCTTAAATGTTGGTTTTGTGGCAAATTTGGACACCTAAAGAAGGATTGTTGGAAGCGACAACAAGCCTTCAAAGAAGACCCTCCAAAATAAATAAAGGAAATGAATGCAACTGAAATAGGTTCAACAACAGGTTCAGGTATGAGTGATGAAGTTTTATCAATTAGTGTTGGTTCACATCATGACAAACAATGGTTATTAGATTATGGTGCTTCAAATCACATGTGCCTTCATAGACACTGGTTTGTTACTTACCAGTCTATAGATGATGGAATAGTTTACATGGGAAATGATATCTCATGTAAAGTTGTGGGAATTAGTAGCATTTGAATTAAGATGTTTGATGGAACTGTTAAAATACTAACTGATGTGAGACATGTACCTGAGCTTACGAAAAACCTAATTTGTTTGGGAGTATTAGACACCAGAGGATATTGTTCAAGGTGGAGTTATGAAAGTCTACAAAGGATTCCTACTAGTTATGAAAGAGAAGAAGGTTGGTAACCTTTTTCTATTAGAATGAAGAACAGAGTCAGATCATGCGACAACGGTATCTTCTGTTCGACTATGGATTCAATAGTTGGGCCATATCAGAGAACAAGGATTGAAGAAAAACGGAGTTGTTGAACTCATGAACGAGACTCTTCTAGAGAGAGCAAGGAGTATGCTAAGTAATGCCAACTTGTAGCAAGAATTGTGGGCAGAAGCAATAAATACAACTTGTTATCTAGTGAATCGATCACCATCACCAACCATAGAGTGTGAATTCCTAAAGAGGTATGGAAATGTCATCCTTGTAGTTATTCTAATCTTAAAGTTTTTGGTTGTGAAGCCTATGCTCTAATTCTGAAACATCAACGTTTTAAACTAGATCCAAAATAAAAATGGCTTATCTTTGTTGGAAATGGTGATGGTATTAAGGGGTACAAGTTGTAGGATCCGACTGACCAAAAGATCACCATTAACAGAGATGTAATATTTGATGAATCATCTCTCATCAAATCAAATGTAGATGTTCAAATGAAACACAAAGAAGTACCTAAGTATCAACAAATTTATTTTGAAATGAGTTCAATTACAGATGAAAGTGAACATGAACAATTTTTTGAACATGTTCAGGAAGAGCTTCCTGTAGAGGAAGACATGGTTGATGATAACAATCAACATAATGTGGATGAGGCACAAACTTCCCTAAGGAGGTCTACGAGGGTCAGAAATCCTCCAAGAAGGTATGATGATTTTGTTTCGTCAATTTCTTTAACTAATAATGATGATGAACCTTCATGCTATCAGGAAGTTGTGAAGGGTTCTAATACTAATAAATGGAAAGAAGCAATGAAGGATGAAATGAATGCTTTAGCAAAGAATGCTACATGGGACGTGGTAGAGCTTCCAAGAAATAGGAAAATTGTAGGTTGCAAGTGGGTTTACAAGCTGAAGAAGGGTGTTAATGATAAGGTAGAAAGGTACAAAGAGAGGCTGGTTGCGAAAGGATATTCTCAGAAAGAAGGTATTGACTTTCATGAGATATTTTCACGAGTTGTTAAGATTGTTTTAATTCGAAGTGTGTTAGCATTGGATGCATTACTTGATTTGGAGTTGGAGTAGCTAGATGTTAAGACTGCTTTCTTACATGGAGATTTGGATGAGGAGATTTACATGGAACAACTTGAAGGGTTCGTTCAGAATCGCAACAAGAAATTTGTTTGCGGGATCCATAAATCATTGTATAGTTTGAGGCAGACGCCCAGAAAATGGTACAAGAAATTTGATTCTTTCATAGTGAGGCATAATTATACAATGAGTGAGTATGATCGTTGTGTCTACTTTAAGAAATTCAATAATGGCATATTCATTATCTTAGTATTGTATGCTGAAGATATTATTTTAGCAAGAAAAATCATAACTCAAATCAATAGGTTAAAAGATCAGATGGCTAGGACGTTTGATATGAATGATCTAGGAGCAGCACAGTAGATTTTGGGCATGGAAATATTCAAAGACAGGAGGAATGGTAAGATTTGGTTGTCACAACAAAAGTATGTTGAGAAGATACTTTCGAGGTTTGGTATGAATAAAGTGAAACTAGTTTCAATCCCTTTGGCTTTCCATTTTATGCTTTCTTCAAGTTTATGTCCTAGTACAAAAGAAGAAAACAAATATATGTCTCGAATACCATATGAAAATGCAGTAGGAATTCTAATGTATACGATGGTTAGTACAGGGCCATACATTTCACATGCATTTGGGGTTGTCAGCAGGTATATGGAAAATCCAGGTAAAGAGAACTAGGCAACAGTGAAATGGATGCTTCAGTATTGAAGAGGCACAAGTGATTATTGTATCACATATAACAGTGGTTGTGAATTAGTATGTGGATATGTTGATTCTGATTTTGTAGGTGATTTGGACAAGAGAATGTTGACTTCAGGGTACGTCTTTACTCTTGCAGGTGGATCTATTAGCTGGATGTCAAAGCTATAGAACATTGTTTCTTTATCCACAACAGAAGCAGAATATGTAGCTGCTTCACATGCTTGCAAAGAGGTAGTTTGGTTGAAAAGCTTGTTTGGTGATTTTGGAAGGATGCAGGACAAAGTAAAGTTACTTTGTGATAGTAAAAGTGCTATTTACTTGGCTAAGAATCCAACCTAGCACAGTAAAACAAAACATATTGCTATAAACTACCATTTTGTAAGGCATGTTGTCGATGAATGTGGAGTCTCTCTTGAAAAATTTCATACAAAAGGGAATTGCGCAGACATCTTCAGAAAACTAGAACTTTTAGAGAAGCTACGATGGTGTTTGGCTTCTCTTGTCTTGCAGAAAAGGTGATGAATAGTAGAAGGATCAAGGTATCAGGTTAATTGTTTTCAAGGTGGCGATTGTTGGAATTTGGTGACAACGAATTCCTCCAAGATCAGGATTTTAGATCCTATAATTTAATGTTTGTTGTAACTAATGAGACCAAGTTAGATTTCGATATGATTGCATTCAATAAATCAGTTTCTTGTGTAGATTATTATAAATTCGTGTATGCCCGTAGAGGCTGAGAGAGTGAGATGACTGGAGTGGGATTGTTGTAATATTCATGTTTTGAACAATAACAAAATCCATACTTGCTTGGTGGGTGTAGCTTGAAGTTGGGGGAACCACGTAACCTTCATTTTTTTGTGTTCGATCTATTTATTCTGAAATGTTTTCATTGCATACTAGTTTTTAATTGGTGGCTAGAGTTAATGAAGGTTACCTCTATTCTAAATATATGGGAAGATCCACGCCACACAAATGAGCACCTCCAAAAGACAAGAACAAACGTTGCTCGAAGAAAACAATACACCAACTGTAGGCATACATGACGAACAACACCCACATTCACCTCAAGCGCTCAAACTCCACTGCCCAGCAGAGCTACCTATTCTCTTGACAAAATAGAGTATTAAACGCACCAAGCAAGAACAACGAACAATGGAACACCACAATAGTCCAGGTGAACACCAAACGAACATCAATATAAGGAAGACAAGGACCACCAAGTGCATCTACCAAACGTCATATAGACAGCCACATGACCCATGCACTGGGGCACCCAAGATAGCACAAACACCAAATTCAGGAACCCAGAGCCAAAGACCAAGAAAACAACAAACCCAAGCGATGACTAGAATAAATCCAAATCCAAAGACCAGACAAACAACAAAATCATGGTACAACGAGAAAACCCAAAGTGACGCAGAGACCGCCAACAACCTCTCCTCAGTCCGTTACATCTTCAAGAAAGGGAAATCACATGTCATGGAGTTTCAAATCTGATGCCCACATTTTTCCATGTTGATGTGATGGGCACGTTTGGATGGAATTTGTAACGTTCCATTTGTAGTAGTTATCTGATAGGTGTGATGATGGCCATGGAGATTACTCTTCTCTGGCGTAGATAAAGCTTCTCTCCCGATTACTATTTTGACACAAAGAGACAATCTTATGTCTCCACCCATAGAATGTATATTTTAAGGTCATTGCTTTGAAGAAAATGAGACCAGAGGATTATGTACGCAGAATGGATGAGGAGGAGGAACTACCACTATCGGGTTATCTATTGTTATGTACTAGGATAACAGGTTAATTACTATTGTATACACAAACAATGGTCGATCTGGTTATGCATTCGTTGACTTCATATTAGTTTTTCCTTTGACTATAAATTTTTGCGTAATATCTATTGTTAGAACTAGAGAACTAAAAAATATATTTTTTATATAATAACAAAACACTTATACGTCATGATCTCATTGGAGAATAGATTCGAAGAATTATTGCCATCTTTGTTATTCCCAATGTTTTAAATGTTAACATATACAATTTTTTTTATCATCTACAATCTTTTTGAATTTTTTTTATTTTTATTTAAATGTTTACATATCCAAATTTTTTAGCATTGACCCTCATTTTTATTAAGTACTTAAACATGCTTGACACACTTCATTCTTTTTTAAATGTTTACATAGAGTGAGGCCCTTAAACAATCCTGACAACGTTAAATGTTTACTTAACAATCCTGACATTCTTAAATGTTTACTTAAAAGGTGTTCCACAATATATTTTCCTCTGATTTTTGGATATAATCTTGTCTACAGTGAATTTGGGAAATATTGTTGTCCACCGACATTATTGGTTCACTGGTTGTTGCTTTCTTGTTGGTTCGTTGGTTTGCTGGATGTTTCTTATTGTTGTTTTCTTAAACTTTGCAAAGTTGAGGTCCTACAACTGCAGTTGGACATCTTGGTGCTTTCTCATTGGTTTGTTGTTTCCTGCTTGCTCTTGTTTGCTTCAACTTTGCAAGGTTGAAGTCTTGAACCCGCAATTCAACTTGTTCTTGTAGTTTGCAGTGTTGAAATCCTACACCCTTGTTTTCTTCAACTTTGACAAGTTGATGTCCTGCATCCGCAATTGGACCTATTGCTACAGTTTACGGGGTTGAGATTATGCACCTGGAATTGGAGCTGGGATTCCGTCATTCCACATTCGCAATTAATGTTTAGTACCATTGTTTCATTTCTATTCATTGTTTGTTGTTTACTATTTACAGTTTCCAGGTAGGAATTGTCAATACCAAGATGTGCTGAAAATCAAAATAAATATAAAAAAATCTAGAAATAATACCTGAGTGAAAATGATCTTACAAGACATCCTTAAATGTGACTACTGGGATCAAAGAAGCATGAATGTATTGCTATCCCCGAAAATTGTTGACCAAAAAATCTTGTCTCCTTTCAAAATGTTCTTGTAGATGAAAATTGCAGCTAGGAATAGAAGGACTAGGTATGGTAGATGTGTGCTTCTGCAGGTCCAAATTTGGAACAGTTCCACGAGATGAGTTGTGACACGGTAGGTAATTTGGAGGATAGAGAGGTCATTTATTGTGTGTTAATTTTCTTCCTTTTAGTAGTAGATAGCAAGGATTTAGAAGTGATGAAAACTAGTTGTCCTACATTTTCTATGGACAACATAGTGGTTTCTATTTATGGTGACACATCTTTCAGAATTTATTCATGCATATGGAAAATACATTTAATTAAATATGTGTTGTGCATTTGTCTTATAATCAATTTGAGCTTTCTGATTTATTTATGTTCTATAAATTTCATATTGAAGTTCATTTATATGTAGATATAAACAAATCAATCACAACAAATCATAATTTGACACTCAAACAAGGAAATATAATGGTCATTTACATCTTTGGCCATCAAGAACCACCACAACATCTCCAAGTTTCCAGTCCTTGAAACAAAAATGAAATGTTATAGTATAATGATAACAACGCAAGGAAATCACTATGTGCTTCATCTATTTGAAAATATCTTGAATCAATGACATCCAATAAACATAGCTCATAAGATAATTAAGAAGCACATTCCTAGAAAGCATAACCTGCATAATTACATGGATAATCATTTTTCAAAAGTTATAAATGTTATAAACACTATGTGTAACCATTCTAGAGATTTCTTATGTTATTAACAATAAACAAAACCCATCACCAATCGAATCGAATTGCAAAATGCATGTGTTCATTAAATTATCAAAAACACTAGAGCTCTAATATTTCTCTTCTTGGAAGAAATAAATTTCAGTAGAAGCTAGACCTTGGTATATTTCTTGACCCGAGTAACTATATGCATAATATTCAATGTTTTGTAGAAAACCCTTTTCATTCTCAACTCGATATAATTAGAATGCAAAAATTTGACCTCCATTTCCCATGAATCAATGAATCTTATGAAAAGAATGAACCCTACCATGCTAGAAAAATTTGGCCTTCGCAGTAGAGAATGGACCATATTTTGTGAATATCATGTAGTATTTAAAAGAAAAAAGAGGGAAAAATGGATATGATTAGGAATTTTTTGTTTCTCCATGTTGTATATTAAAACATTTTACATGGTATATTATATAAATTTAAATATAAATTATCTTAAATATTTTAATACAAAAATTTCACCCAATGAGCGTTTTAATTAGGTTAATTTCATCCCTAAAATTTTCCCTACATACAACAAGTTGTATGTATTTTTTATGCTAAATATAGTCTCACACAACCACATATCCTTTTCATGTATTGCACACACATAGTAGCATGTGCATCACACAACAACTCGAAGTTGCATTTTCCAAATTCTCTCGATAACAAACATTTGTTTTGGATACAATATTATAATCAAGTCTTGTTAGACTCCCGTCATAAAATTTTGTCTTGTCCTAGTTAAGGAATACTTTCATATAGGAGGTATATGCTAGAATACTTGCAATATCCTAATCAACTCACCTATATCTCATGAAGAAAAATATTAACCGAGTCTACATGTTCAAATATTTTAACATACTAAACACCCATGTTGAGTCCTGCCACTACGGAAAACAACTTAGCCTGCTAGAAGAAAATTAAAAAAAAAATCCCCATACATATAAAAAAAAACCATGCGGCAGCATGCCCATAAAAAAATTACAACAAAACAATATGATGATTTACCCATGCATCTACAACATTTATAAAAACATGAATGCACGCAATAAGAAGATAACAAACTTACAAAATTCAATAATCATTTACACAGTGGAATAATCATAATAAAACAACAGAACAATTATTTGTTTCTAAATACAATCCAATTCATTGGATACGAAGGATGAACCTACCAGCCATTGGCATTGTTTTTCCAAATATCAACACAGACCACCCTTGAGCTGAAGCTATGAGTCCACAAGGAGATCCATCCCTCTCACTATCCACTCTCAACACACAAAAACCAAAAACCTAGGTTCTAAACTCCAACAATAGTTCCAATCCACCAACTCTCTTCCCCATAACCTGCACAACTCAAGGAATGTACCTCCTCCATTGCTCACAGTCCCTTGGGATGTACCATTCATTTATTAGGGCTTCGAGTGCACTAGGTTGGCCAGGAGTCTCTCAGCTAGGGACTTCATGATCTCACAGATGCTTCAGGAGTATTCACATTAGTATTCACAAGGCTCTTGAGCCATTTTAACCATAAGAAACTCAGTACAAGCTTACATCCATTCTTACAGGAACAAAAGCCTCATTTTCAGCATCACACATAGCTAAACAATGGATACTTTCAAGCATATCATGGTTGATGCTCTTCCTAGCTATCTATTAAACAAGAAGGGTACAATTATGCCTAAATAGACATGTACATAGATGCCATACAAGAAAAAAAAATTAAGGGTTATGGATGCCACATCATTTCTTACATGTATATGTCATTTACATCATGAAATCATGCTTCATTTATCACTCCAAATATGGAGTTTTATAAATAGAAAAAACAAAACATATGCCACTGCAAGACCAACGTGTTTTTCTATTAACTTGAGAGAAACGACATGTAGAATATTTTCAACAACAAAAATCATCTAATAATGTTACCATAGACTTCTTGTAGAACGATCACATGGTTTCAATCCCATAAGATACCTCCAATAACCTTTATTTCAAATAGTATAAGGCTTTCTAGTGAATGATATCTTGTCTATTCATTGTGTATTCAACCACACAATTATTCCTCTCAAATATGATAACCTCACAAAAAATTTAGCACAATTGTTAGTAGACAAGATCCATTCAATAAGAAAAAATAGAAACATTGACCATGGGAATTACTATGACTTTATGATTCTTCATGAGTCATTTGTTTCTAGAGAACAACAACCTCCACTTCATTCTCTCATTGCAACCTATAGACACATGCTATGCATAATTCCCCATGTACAAACCTTCTTTGTATAAATGTTTCGTCCTCTTAAGAAGAGTGCACATGCATTCGATGAATATTTGATGTCCTGAAATAGCCATATTTCTCACTCACTAAATCAAGATGCACAACACAACCACTGAGAAAACCTCCATGTATTTTTACTACATGATTCATCCCACCTTTAGACAATTGTAAGGGTGGAAGCACAATCTAAAAGGTTGAATCTCGTACCAATTGTTAAAAATATACATAAAAAATAGTAGAATAAAACACCTAAACTAACCCAATAGATAAATCAACATCCACATAGATTCAACACCAATATTTAAAGTGGTAAATAAATCCATGAAGTAAAACATCTATTATCACAATCATTAATGATACAAAGGACCCATGAAGTAAAACATCCACTATCACAATCCTTAATGATACAAAGGACTCTAGTGAGACTCCACACATTGTGATAGATTTCTCAATATAAAAATAAATATTAGTTATTCTAATTCATGCAACTACTTACATGTATCTTTAATGTAAATATAGTCTCACACCACTATGGTTTACTACTTCGCCAATAACTTACCACGCCCATTCTTCAAATTAAGTGTTTTAAAATTACTCAAACGTAATAGAAGGTCAGGGGTATTTTAATATGCCTATGAATACATGTATCGAGTTGTGCGCTTTAATTTACGAAAGAACATGGTTATAGTTATTAGTCCCTATTGAAGGTTAGGACTCTAGCGTTCACTTCAGGGTTGACTTGATATTAGTTATGTAGTTGACTATAAATTTCTATCTAATTTCTAAAGTTTTAGGTTGTAAACTTTATATTTTATTTTTTATATAATAAAAAAAAAAATCTTAATGATCTCATTGGACAATGCATTGGAAGTCTTATTGAAAAATTAGGTCTTCTCACTGTGTTTATTCCTAACAATTTGTTTTTTTTACATGTTTATTTTTCATTCATCTTGGGATGGTTATATCGTAACTTTCAACCTTCTTTGCCAGTGCACATTAACACTACATTAATATTGCAACCTTCTTTGGCAGTGGACATTAACACCTGCATTAACACTATATTAAATGTCAATGTCTATTCTGACAAATGCAGTGATCTGAAAATGATAAAGTCTTGTATTCTTGAAAATATTTGCAAGATTTAATTCAAGTGTTCTTATGAAAAAGGATCAATTTGCAAACACAAATTTTATATAAATTACACATTCAATATGCAGATAATAAGCAACAAATAATAGTGAACAGAAAACACATAACACAACAAATGATAAAGGAGTTCACCCCTCTCTTGGGCTACATCTTCTGGTCCAACTTCCAATGGATATTTTATATTATTTTATCAAAGTATTAAAGTATGTTCTTTACAATTCTCAAAATTCCAAATAGATGGCTCCAATGGCTTCAGAACATCCAAAAACCCCTAGCTGGGATTTTTCGGCACCTGATTTGGCCAAAAATTAAAGAAGATAGGATTCCTGGAAGTTCCCCTTCAAACTTGTTGTCTCTGGATCGACAATTTGCACCTTTGTGTGTCCAACCTAGCACACACACTCATTTCCGTGCTAAAACCTAGAACCGGGAGCATAACTGCAAAACCATGCAAACTGTAGGACGATTAGGGAACCTAGCCCCTAACCGCCAAAACGTTGGGCATATGGCCATATGACCGCATGCACACACAAAAGGGGCCAAGTCCCAAGTCAAATGGTAAAGAGACAAGTGTTGGTGTTGTTTTAACTATTGGCAATACCAAACAAACTCCTACGCGTTTAACCATTGGTCATATGTATTAACCATACAACCGCTGGCTGACTCCGTTTGAATTTGCACGCGTGCATTTGGTGGTTATATGGTAATCTGCATGTCGCGGACCGCGCCCAAAACATAACATAATGTTAATTCAAATAAATTTAATACCATATATATATTAAGAAAAAATGGTGGGCATGCCGGTTGGGTGACCCTTCCCAAGGCTCTTCCCCTACCCGAAGGTCGTGGGGTCGAGTCCTGTCGACTACACAAATTTTAGCCATTGCCCAGGTGACACATGACGGCCCTTGCTTGGGCCACGTGTCACCAATCCATTTTCCACCAAGATTCCATGTGTCCAGAAATAATTCATCGTCCAACTGCCAACTATCCGCCAACTCAGCCCTACCACGTCAGCATCCATACAGACTGTACAATCAACACATTTTTTTTGCTTGTTTGATGATTTGAACAGAAAGTGATATCTCACTCATCCAACATCTGTTTGAACCCAAACGAGTTGCGTTGGGTTCGTGACGACGAGGCCTACGCACCTGTTTGATTTGAAGCGATTTCGAGCACTTTGAATTTTGAACAAAATTTGATCCCCTGGATCACACCTCCCCATTGGAAAGCTTTTGGACCTCCAAAAGACTATTTTCAGTCTATCTGAAGATGAGGGTATAGTTCCCTCACCTTTTCAACCTCAATCCACTTGGCTTTGCACCTTTAAGACCAATTCAAAGATATTCCACATTTCCTTGTTTTGAAGTTCTCATTCTCCTGTCAAGGATGGTGTCTTCATGCAGTTCTGTAAGATATTCTAGGGAGAAATCATCTATAGAACGAATCTGAGCATGTTCTCCTTGATCATCAATCAAAGGAGGCTCATACAATTTCAAATTCTCAACATTAACAACTGCATACATTTGCATATAAGGAGGTAAATCCAAATGGAAGGCATTGTTACCAATCTTGTCAAGAATCTTGAATGGACCATATCGAAGTTTTTTACCTTCTCCTTTAAGCCTCTCCTTACTAATGTAAAGCCAAACTTCATCTCCAACTTGGAAACTATGATCAACATGATGCTTGTCATGTCTTGTCTTGTACTTGGCTTGACTCTTTTCCAATTGTTTTTGTACCATTTGATGTATCGACTGAATTTGTTCAATGAATTTTTCTGCCCTATCAATGTCATATTGACCATCAATAGAAATATCCTTCCCAAAGATAAAATCTAAAGGATATTTGGGCAAATAGCCAAAACATGATTCAAATGGAGATGTTTGAGTTGAAGAGTGCTTAGCCCGGTTGTAAGCATGTTGAATGTAGTGTAAATGCTCATCCCAAAGTTTAGGATGCTTGTTGCAATAACCACGAAGAATATGCACCATTTTTCTATTAACCACTTATCTTTGACCATCGGTTTGTGGATGAAAAGCTATGCTCTTTTTCAGTTTGGTGTCCATGAGTGCCCATAAACTCGACCAAAATTTTCCAATAAATGGAGAATCTCGATAAAAAATAATGGATTTAGGCAATCAAAAATGTACCCAAACATTTTGAAAGAACATTTGTGCCTTTTGATCAGTTGTAACCTGCTTCTTACATGGCATCAAAATACACATTTTGTTAAATCGATCAACCACCACATAAAGATAATGATGATTTCTTTTAGACATAGGTAGACCTCCTACAAAGTCCATAGAAATACTTTCCCAAGGACGAGAAGGAACCGGAAGTGGAGTATACAAACCTGACTTCCGATTGCTAGGTTTTCTTGTGGCACATAACGAACATCCTCGAACATATCTTGAAACACTTTCATTCATTTTAGGCCAATAGTAGTACCTTTGCAAATTAGCCACCGTCTTGCCTACACCAAAGTGACCAGCAATAAGAGAAGAATGGGCTTCTCTTAT
>ML803453.1:105473-116994 GCA_009831015.1 Picea engelmannii | reverse complement strand
CTTCTTATACCTTATGACCAAGTGGAATTGTTGTAGAAAACCCATCCATCTGAAGTGCCTTGCTTGTTGTAGATTTGTTTGTGATTGTAAGTATTGCAGTGGTTGATGATCTGTGTGGACAATGGTTTCTTTCCCCAACAAATAATGTTTCCATTTTTTCACACTTTGCACCAATGCATACAACTCCTTATCATAAGTAGGATAGTTAAGCACGGAACCATTAAAAGTTTCAGAATTAAAACAAATGGGCTTACCATGTTGTAACAAGACTGCTCCCATTGCATAATTGCTTGCATCGGTTTGGATTTCAAAAGGTTGCTTCAAATTCAGAAGTGCAAGAACTGGGGCTGAACTGATTCTCTCCTTCAAAGTATCAAAAGAATTTTGTTTCTTGCCTCCCCATTGAAAAACTTGCTTGGCACTTGTCACTACATGTAATGGAGCTACAATTGAAGAAAAGTTATCAATAAACTTTCTCCAATATTGGGTTGCTCCCAAAAAACTTCTTACCTCTGTCACATTGTTGGGCTTGGGCCACTCCAATATGACTTTGACCTTGGAGGGATCAATTTTCAATTCGCCTCCACTTTTCAATTCGCCTCAAAAACAACTTTTCTTTTCTCAAAACATCTAAAACTTGCTTTACATGCTTAACATGCTCTTCACGAGATTTTCTAAAAATCAAAATGTCATCCAAGTAGACAATAACACAATCATCAAGAAAAGGCCTTAATACATCATTCATAACCCTCATGAAAGTAGCAGGTGCATTGCAAAGTCCAAAAGGCATTACCATCCACTCAAACAAACCTTGTTTTGTTTTGAAAGTTGTCTTCCATGTGTCTCCTTCGGCAATCCTAATTTGATGATATCCACTTCTCAAATCCAACTTAGTAAAATACTTAGCATCTTTCAATTGATCAAGCAAATCATTGATTCTAGGAAGAGGATAGTGATTCTTTACCGTAATTTTGTTCAAGGCCCTGAAATCAACACACATATGCCATGTACCATCTTTCTTTGGCACTAACACAATTGGAGATCCACATGGCGATGTGCTTGGCACGATGACCCCTTTGTCAAGCAAATCTTGGATTTGTTTTTTGATTTCAGCATTCTCCATGACTGACATCCTGTACATACCAGTGTTTGGAAGAGGAAAATCTTTCTACAATTGGATTTCATGTTGGATACCCCTTCTTGGAGGTAATCCCTTGGTTCCTGAAACATCTCATCATATTTCTTAACAACCTCATATAGATCAGATTTCAACTTTGCATCACAACCTTGAAAAACTTCGTTTTCAATATCATCTTTGGGTTTAATCATCAAGAGAACAAAATTCTTACTATCATTGACTAATCTCTTCATTTGTCCCGCATTTACAAGTGACAAATTCATCTTCTTTGAATGTGCTCTAACAATGTACTCAAATCCATTTTTAAACAAGTGATACTTATTCTCATGACGATGAAAAATGGATTTTCTATCATATAAATATGGGCTTCCCAACACAATACCATAGATATCCAAAGGAATAACATCAAGCTCTACCTCATCTATAAAATTTGCTGTGATGGAAAACCTAAGTTTACACCTTCTTGTCACCTGTAATTTAGCATTATCACATATCCAACCGAGAGGGTATGGTTTAGGATGTGGAAAAGTTTCCAATTTTAATTTCTTGACAGTGTCTTCAAATATAAGGTTGGCTTGAGATCTAGTATCAAAAAGAGTATCTATCTTGGTATGCTTTGAAACAACCCTTATGTGAAAAAGTTCTATTCTTTCTTTTTCTTGTTGAGTTTCATTGAGATTATTGTTACTTGAAGAACTAGTACTTGCAATAGATCCCTTACCTTGATAACCCATGGTTGTAATCTTTGTTTCATCACCCGAATCAGAACCTAAATCATGTTGTATGGTGGCAACAATATTTGACTTCCCTTTGTTGCCAAACTTTTTGGGTCTTCTTTCAGGATGAAGTTTCCAACAATGGTCTTCATCATGTCCATCTTTTGAACAATGTTTGCATGTAAATTTTTCTCCCTCTTTCTTAACAGCAACATTATTTTTGCCATTTCCCTTGAACTTCCTCTTTCCTTTGTCTCCATGACTAAAAGGCCACTTGTTACCCTCATGAGTTTCATTCCTTCCTCTTGCTTCCAAATGAGTTGCTTGAACACAAACTTCATCTAGATTTGAAGGGTTAAACATGAGTATTGTATGTCTCAAATAACTATGTAAAGATCCAATGTATTTGAGTAAAGTTTCTTGAGAAGAAAAATCTACTCCCAAAACCAAAGCTCTTCTCCTAAATTCTTGAGTAAAGATTTGCACATTTTTCTCTTTAGCTTGTCTAAAATTTTGCCAATCCATAGTAGCTTCTTGCATATATGCCAATGGGTAAAATTGTTTTTTAATTGCAACAATAAAATCATTCCAAGAGGTTAAAATTTTACCATGTTTCTTCATGTCCTCTTGAGTCTTGTCTTCCCACCAAATGAGTGTTGCACTATCCAATCTTAAAGAAGCAAGATGAATCTTAGTTTCATCATCTTGAATTTTTTGTATCCTACAATACACCTCAATCTGACGAATCCAGTTATCTAATTTCTCAGCATTTACCTCTCCATTGTACATTGGCAATTCAAATTTAATATCAAGCATTAACAAAGGAATCTGTGGAGGAGTTTTACCATGTCCCTTTGGAGAATTTGGAAGAGGTTGTGAACTGGTAGAAGAAGAGGAAGATGGATGTGAGGGTGGTCGAGAAGCACCATTCCCTCCATTTCCATTTGGAGTTTTATCACCACTGTTTCCCTTATGCTTTGAAGGGTTGGAGCCTTCACCTTGCAACCTTGTATTCCTTTCTTCCATCAAGACTTTCATCATTTCTCTCATTTCCATGAAAGCCTTTCTGAGATCTTCATCTTTTGTAGGAATATTTTCATGACTCTCTTCATGAGCCATACTTGGTGAATGCCTCCTTGAAGCTTGAGGAGATGATATAATTTTTCTTATTGAAGGATGTGAACTTGGCTCTACAAGTTGACCTTCTCCTCTTGTGAGTTTCAACCTTGTGAGCATCAGAAAACAAAACACTTGCAAACTTGATCTGAAAATAATAAAGGCTTGTATTCTTGAAAATATTTGCAAGATTTAATTCAAGTGTTCTTATGAAAAAGGATCAATTTGCAAACACAACTTTTATAGAAATTACACATTCAAGATGCAGATAATAATAAACAAATAATAGTGAACAGAAAACACATAACATAGCAAATGATAAAGGAGTTCACCCCTCTCTTGGGCTACATCTCCTGGTCCAGCTTCCAATGGATCTTTTATATTATTTTCTCAAAGTGCTAAAACATGTGCTTTACAATGTTCAAAATGCCAAATAGATGGCTCCAATGGCTTCAGAACGTCCAAAAACCCCTAGTTGGGCTTTTTTGACACCTAATTTGGCCAAGTATTGAAGAAGATAGGCTTCTTGGAAGTTCCCCTTCAAACTTGTTGTCTTTGGATCGACAATTTGCACCTTTGTGTGTCCAACCTAGCGCACACGCTCATTTTCGTGCTAAAACCTAGCACTGGGCACATAACCGCAAAACCGTGCAAACTGTAGGAAGGTTAGGGAACCTAGCCCCTAACCGCCAAAACATTGGGCATATGGCCATATGACCGCATGCACACACAAAAGGGGCCAAGTCCCAAGTCAAATGGTAAAGTGACAAGTGTCGGTGTAGTTTTTACCATTGGCAATACCAAACAAACTCTCGCATGTTTAACCATTGGTCATATGTATTAACCATACAACTACGGGCTGACTCCGTTTGAATTTGCGCGCGTTCATTTGGTGGTTATATGGTAATCCACATGTGGCCGGGGGCCGAGGCTTAGCCCCAGCCCAGACCACGCCCAAAACATAACATAATGTTAATTCAAATAAATTTAATACCATATATATATTAAGAAACAATGGTGGGTGCGCCGGTTGGGTGGCCCTTCCCAAGGCTCTTCCCCTTCTCAAAGGTCGTGGGGTCAAGTCTTGCGGACTACACAAATTTTAGCCATTGCCCAGGTGACACGTGGCGGCCCTTGCTTGGGCCACGTGTCACCAATCCATTTGCCACCAAGATTCCATGTGTCTAGAAATAATTCATCATCCAACTGCCAACTATCTGCCAACTCATCCCTGCCACATCAGCATATGACTCTGCCACGTCAGCATCCGTACGGACTGTACAGTTAGCACATTTTTTTTGCTTGTTTGATGATTTGAAAAGAAAGCGATATCTCACTCATCCAACGTCCGTTTGAACCCAAATGAGTTGCGTTGGGTTAGTGACGATGAGGCCTACGCACCTGTTTGATTTGAAGTGATTCGGAGCACTTTGAATTTTGAGCAAAATTTGATCCCCTGGATCATGCAGCTATAATAGCTCCACCACCTAGACATCGCCACTTCATAAGATGGCCTTTCAATATTTAGCCGACACCATTTTTCATTCCAACGGAATTTAAAGAATATTTGATGGCCTCTAAAGATTCATTCAACACCATTGTTCCTTCCAACAAAATTGAAATAATATCCAAAGGAAGAGAAAGAATTGTCAAGAATCACAAGGAAAAATGATGATAAACATCAAGAAACAAAAAAATAACTTATGCTTCCATGTGGTAATCCAGGCAAAGATTGTGTTCCTAATAGAGACATAGTGTACATTATAGAATCAACAAATGCACAATGTGAAACAACTCAGGCTGTATGTGAACTAATGTATAAGAGAAAGGATAATAAATCAGAATTAGATGATATAAAAATCAATGAAACATGTTAGGAAAAGGGAAACAAGATTGTTCCATGTGAAATTAACTCTCAGGAAGATAATAAGAAGGAAGAGATTGAAAAGAAGAGAAAGTCAGAAGATGGAAAGAATGACGAATTTGGAAATTCAGGATCTCTACCAGAGGCCATGATACCATAGGTTTGTCTTGTTTGCAGATATTTCTCATCTACATATAATATAGACATGAATTCCCACATATATCACTGTCTTTCTATTGAATCATATTCTAAAAAAAATGGAATAAAGTTTTCCAAGACTAAAGTGAAGCTGAGAAAAAAACGATCAATAAAAAACACAATTGTTGTGGCACCTATTTTTATGCTAGAAGATTTGGATTACAGTACCAGCAAAGAGAAGTACATTGCTGATGCAAATCGATTTCCTTTAGATCATCTGAATTTCAGAGACATTGTTAGAGAGAAATCCCCTTGCGGACAAGTGGATCCCCTATTGGGCTCTAGAATCCTAAGACCAAGACAGAAAGGTGGTAACGTTTGTCACTAACATCCTTTTAAACCTATCTAATTCAATCAAATAGAGAAAAGGAAGAAGATTTGTGTACTGTTTTCAATGTTTTTCCTTGTTCCAGTCTGAGTTGAACTCTGATCTTGAAGCTCCTCGACAAGTCCTGCAAACAAACAACGACAGAACATGCTTCCTATTATCCTAATATTATCTTGAAACAAGATCTATCTAACAGAGACAAGTTCATGTAGAAGAAACAAAAGATTGAAAGAAACAGACCAAGACCATATGTATATTAATGAGAACGATAGAGAATACTTATAGACCTTTGATGAAGGTGCAACAACCTATCCAAGCTCTCCTTGTCCAACCCCTTTCTCAATAATCCACAATCAAAATGATGATGCCTTACTATTTATCTCCCTTATGAGATCATAAGTTTGATGCCTCTAAACTTCCATATCCTTCCTTATGAGATCATAAGTTAGGTGCTTCTCAATTTCTCTATGTATTTTTACCATGACAAGGCCTCCTTATATAATCTTGGAGAGACCCAACCACCTTAGAGATTCTTGGGATAGTTTGATGATCTTTTTCCATCAGTTGTGGATCATCCCTAATATGTAGCCTTGACCTCAGATTCGAATCCAACTAATTTCCAAGATAAGGGGTATTTTTCCATGATTCTCCTCAACAACCAAAAATTTGCTCAAACAGGCCAACGCTCCCCCAAAAGGGTTCACAGAGAGTTGAAACGCTCCCCCAAAGAAGGTTAGGGAGCTCTAGCACTCCCTCATAGTGGGTAGGGGAGCGTTTTCCAAAATTCCTTCAGAAAATCCTAGCGCTCCCCCAGAACGGTGTACAGGGTGCTACAACACTCCCCCAAAGGAGGGTAGGGAGTGCTGGCACTCCCTGACAGTGAGTAGGGGAGCACTACCCTCCAAATTTCATTTTTAAGTAGTTTTCTTCATGGAAAATGCTTCGTACTCTTCATCAAATGATTTATCTTCCTTAAACCAGTCTTTGAAGGTGTCTTAAGTGTCCCTGTGATGTCGTTAGAGACACGACATAGGCAAGATGGCAGTATGATATTTGGGACACTTGCGACACTTAAGGCCAATAATACGACATTTTCGACACTAGTCATGACGACAATATGTCATCATTAAAGTGAGTAATTTTGATGTGTAACAGATTTCCCCACAAAGTTCGAAGTTAGAAGAAAAAAATTGATGACTAAATTACTTTGTAGACTTTTTGAGAAAGGTTATGGACTCAGAGAACCTGGTAGAATTTGCACACAACCATCAAACAAATATTATGACATGTTTCAAACCTAAGGCAGACATACCTATGGTTGGGTGATAAAGACTTGCAAGGTATGGTCGCCATAAGATACACTGCGGATCCATAATTGTATTAACGAAAATGTATAGCCACCAAAGATACAATGTGGATCTATACTCCTATGACCTGAACTGATCATAGCCACAAATAATACATAGTGGATCTATGAGAGGACAAGACATATCCACGACCAATACAAAGTGGATCTATATGACAGTATATGTGTCAATGTTAAAAAAAAACTTTGTTGCAACCTGGGCAAATTATATATAAGAGTGATGACTCTGTTGGACAACTGAGAGGGGGAGGGGGTTGAATCGGTTGTTACCGTGCTTAAACAATTATGCTTCTTTTAAAATCTTTACAAGGCACTCAATGATGATCACAATAATGCAGTGAAATAAACAAAGGCACATTCAACATCAGTCACATATATGAGAAACACAGAGACAGATAGTTCCCAAGGAAACCCATACAGGGTAAAAACCTCCTTTTCTTTATATGATAAGTATTATCTACATTATTTACATTATCATACATATGAGAACCAACTCATTGTGTGGCTACAACCTCTGTTTTTGCAAGCTGCAACTTGCTGAGAGCACCGACTCTCTGTTTTCTCTAGCACCCACTAGAAGGAAGCACCAACCCCCTGGTTTCTCTAGTACCAACTAGAAGGAAGCACCAACTCCCTGGTTTCCCTAGCACCAATTAGAAGGAAGCACCAACTCCCTGTGTTCAAGAACCCACTTGAACCTTTGAGGACACCAGTCCTCCCTAGCACCTCCCAACCACCCTGATTAATAAATTCTTTGTTACTGAAACTCTACAGGGATATAAAATAATTCAATGGCTTACCAGCCCTGTTGTTGTTCTGTTACGTTGCTCTGCCCTGTCTGCATCAGTGTCTTATGCACACCACTTGCACTTTCTATTCTTCTGCCTTTTATACTCTCTGCACCATATCCCTTTGATGCAACCTTCCTCTACCATGCATCTCTACTCCTGTGCTCTGCCTCCTTGCTCACACTTGAATCCTCCACCATGACCACCATCACCATCTCTTATTTGTTCATCATTTTTATAGTACCTGTGCTCCTTGTGCATGCAATATTCAAAATGCCTCTACATGCACACTCCGCGCCAAATTCCTCTGTAACTTGAGTGCTCTGTCTGGTCATCATCATGACTCTTCAGATTCTCTGGTTGTTTTCCACCATGCATCCAACATCACTGGGTGTTTTTCTGAGATTTATCAACTTCTCTGGAAATTGAGACTCCTTGTCTTCTTTGGCGCAGTCGAGCTTATGCCTTCCTAAGTTTGGGGTGCAAATGCACCTTTTGGATATGCAGCGAGAAAATCTGGACGGCCAGAATCTGTGCTCCTAGATATACGGTCAGGATTGGATTCCGGAGCCCCCCTTCCATTCTACCTTTAAGTGGAGGGGGCGGGGGGTCCAGAATTGGGTGCACATCTCTCGAGCGGCCAGGATTAGAGTGCCCAGATCAACGGCGCTCAAGCGATTCCAGACCACCCTTGCCTTTCTGCCTTTAATACAGGGGGGCGTTCCGAATGGTAGGGTATTGATGAAGGACCCCACTCCTGTCGTGTCACCTTTTGTATCGTTCTCCACCTGACCATGTGACAAGGCTTGTTCCCTTTAGCCCCTCCTTGTCCTTCGACATCTGTCCATCTCCTGATTTTTGAAACTCTGAAGTGGTGTAAATCTGCTGACGTCACACGTGGATTGACACGTGTTGAATACTGCCACGTGTCACTCTGATTGATGACTTACATGTGCCTGAAATGTTGAATCAGTCTGCCACTTGTCATTACCTAGTTGTGCCACATGTTTCTAGCTGACGTGGTATGCTGACATGAGTCAGATTGATGGTGTAGATCACATCTTGATCTGACGGTTCAGATTCAGTTGGGATTTCACACATCGCGATTTTGACACTCTTGACGTTCAATGTTTTTGTCACTTCAAAGTCACAATCCACGAAACTCCGTAATGGAGTCGTATCAACGGTCCAGATCACATCTTGATCTGACGACTGCAATTAAATCGCAATATCGCATAT
The DNA here is from genome assembly GCA_009831015.1 of Picea engelmannii. Classification (NCBI taxonomy): domain Eukaryota; kingdom Viridiplantae; phylum Streptophyta; class Pinopsida; order Pinales; family Pinaceae; genus Picea; species Picea engelmannii. Next base: position 108,241 of record ML803453.1, on the reverse strand, counting down.
CGCGATTTCAGGATTCCTGTGGTTATTGTTCTTTGACATCTTCAACTCTCGATCCACGAAACTCCGAAATGGACTGAGATCGACGGTCCAGATCAGACCTTGATTCAATGGCTGCGATTAAATCGCGATTTCCCAATTCTTGTTGCATTGTTTCTTTTCCCTCTCCATGTCGCGATTCGAGAAACTCCGATATGGAGTTGGATCAATGGTCCAGATCTGATCTTGGTTCAATGGTTGCGATTAAGTCACGATTTTGCATATCGTGAAATCAGGATTTCTGTGGATTATATTACTTGACATCTCCAACTCTCGATCCCCGAAACTCCGACATGGAATGGAATCAACAGTCCAGATTAAACCTTAATCTGACGACTGAGATTAAATCGCGATTTCAGATATCGCGATTTTGAGAGGTTAGGGAACATCGTTCCTTTGACTCTCCAGTCAGCGACCTGACGATCTATCCCCACGTGTCCTGCCTATAGATGGATGGTCCTCCTTATTTAGGGATTTTTTGAGCCCTCTACTCCTTTCACTTTAAAGAACGTGCAGGTTCTCCTTGATCCAACAGTGGTCGGACCCTGCGCTCGGATCTAACGCCCGATATCTACGCACTCCTCTTGTCTACATTGAGATCTGACGGTCATCGAGAATTCGGGATAGGATCCAACGATCACTGACGCTTCTCCTCCAAGATTACGCATCCTCCTTACTTGGAAGAATTTATATGTGTCAAAGGCCTCAACTTTTGATCTGCCTATGATCCTAAGTATGCTATCTCCCTTGAGCTTTAGCCATGAGTTAACCTCATCCCTGGTGCACACCTACGCACTACATTCGACTCTGTGCTAATTCCTCCTAAGCTTACGTTGTTTCTATTTTTCCATCGATACACACTCTGATCCTACCATCAATGAAAAGCGCATACTGCCTATAAAGCATGCCAACCATCCTCTGTAGTGTCTTCCCAAACTGCTTCTGATGCTCGTCTGTTACATTCTTCCTGCAGTGTCTTCCCAAACTGCTTCTGATGCTCGTCTCTTACATTCTCCCTATACTCATGCCGTCTTCACTATTGTACTTGCCATCAATGACAAGCATACGCTACCTGTTAAACATTTGCCAACAATCTCCCTCTTTGGCATTGATGGCAACTAAGGCACCTGAATTCTTTTCTCCCCCTTTGACATCAATGTCAAAGAGGAGACATGCTCCCCCTGAGCTATTGCAGCAATTTTAGGAGGCATTAGATATTCAACCAATACACAACTCCCCTTAACAAGATGGACTCTTTAGGTGTGAAACGAAATGACACCCAACTTCTATCTGAGATATTCAAACTGTGTCTTGGCTAGGGGTTTAGTGAATATGTCTGCAATTTGTTCTGTAGTGGGAATGTAATGGACCTAAACAATCTAATTGGTGACCTGCTCTCTCAGAAAATGATATTTTATGGGAATATGTTTTGTCTTTGAGTGGAAGAGAGGATTTTTAGACACACTGATGGCACTAGTGCTATCACAATGAATTGGGATCGGTGCAGTGTATTTTACCTCTAAGTCTGCAAGTGTCTGAATCATCCATAATACCTGTGTGCAACAGGTAGCAACAGCAATGTACTCTGCCTCTGTGGTTGATAAAGAAATGGAACCTTTCTTTTTACTAAGCCAGGATACTAAGGAGTCACCCAAGAAGAATGCTCCTCCACTGGTGCTTTTTCTCTCATCAACACAGTTTGCCCAATCTGCATCTGAATAAGCAGTCAACTGAATACTTTGATTTATGGGATACCACAGACCATAAGTCATTGTTTCTTTTAAGTACCTGAATATCCTTTTGACAGCTTGCAAATGACTCTGTTTAGGTGCAGCCTGATATCTTCCTACCATTCCTACAACATGCATTATGTCTAGGCGAGATGTTGTGATGTACATCAGGCTTCCTATCATTGATCGATATGAGCTTTGATCAACATCAGGTGAATCATCATCCTTGCTTAATTTACATCCAGTTACCATAGGTGTACCCACAGGTTTAGAATCTTCCATTTGAAACCTTTTCAACATTTCACTTAGATATTTTTCTTGAGAAATGGACATCCCTTCGGGCCTCTGAGTAATTTGCAGACCAAGGAAAAAGGACATTTCTCCTATCATAGACATTTCAAATTCAGACTCCATGGCAAAATCAAACCATTGTACCAGTGATTCCTTATTACATCCAAAGATGATGTCATCTACATAGACCAATACGATGAGAAAATCATTATCCTCTGTCTTAATATACTGATTGTTGTCAGTTGTTCCTCTCTTGAACCCTTTGTCTTTGAGATACGTATCCAGTCTATGATACCAGGCTCGAGGGGATTGTTTTAAACCATATAAAGCTTTATTCAACTTGCATACTAAGTCAGGGTTATCAGACAATTTGAAACCTTTTGGTTGTTCCATATAGACTTCTTCACTTAAATATCCATTGAGAAATGCTGACTTGACATCCATTTGGTAGACTTTAAACCTTTTATGACAAGCATAGGCAAGAAACATTCTGATAGCTTCTAATCTTGCTATAGGCGCAAATGTTTCATCAAAATCTAGTCCTTCTATCTGAACATAGCCTTTACAAACTAACCTCGCTTTGTTCTTGATAACTTGTCCTTGCTCATTCAACTTATTCTTAAAGATCCATTTGGAGCCAATGACGTTTTTGCCTTTGGGTCTTTGAACCATCTCCCATGTATTGTTTTTCTCAATCTGATCAAGTTCTTC
>ML803453.1:85851-101680 GCA_009831015.1 Picea engelmannii | reverse complement strand
TTGTTACCGTGCTTAAACAATTATGCTTCTTTTAACATCTTTACAAGGCACTCAATGATGATCACAATAATGCAGTGAAATAAACGAAGGCACATTCAGCATCAGTCACATATATCAGAAAGATAGAGACAGATAGTTCCCAAGGAAACCCATACAGGGTAAAAACCTCCTTTTCTTTATATGATAAGTATTATCTACATTCTTTACATTATCATACATATGAGCACCAACTCATTGTGAGGCTACAACCTCTGTTTTTGCAAGATGCAACTTGATGAGAGCACCGACTCTCCATTTTCTCTAGCACCCACTAGAAGGAAGCACCAACCCCCTGGTTTCTCTAGTACCAACTAGAAGGAAGCACCAACTCCCTGGTTTTTCTAGCACCAACTAGAAGTAACACCAACTCCCTATGTTCAAGCACCCACTTGAACCTTTGAGGACACCAGTCCTCCCTACCACCTCCCAACCACCCTGATTAATAAATTCTTTGTTACTGAAACTCTATAGCGATATAAAATAATTCAATGGCTTACCAGCCCTGTTGTTGTTCTGTTATGCTGCTCTGCCCTGTCTGCATCAGTGTCTTCTGCATGCCACTTGCACTTTATGTTCTTCTACCTTTTATACTCTCTGCACCATATCCCTTTGATGCCACCTTCCTCTACCATGCATCTCTACTCCTGCGCTCTGCTTCCTTGCTCACACTTGAATCCTCCACCATGACCACCACCACCATCTCTTCTTTGTTTATCATTCTTATAGTACCTGTGCTCCTTGTGCATGCAATATTCACAATGCCTCTGCATGCACACTCCGCGCCAAATTCCTCCGTAACTTGAGTGCTCTTTCTGATCATCATCATGACTCTTCAGCTTCTCTGGTCATTTTCCACCATGCGTCCAGCATCACTGGGTATTCTGCTGAGATTTCTCAACCTCTCTGGCAGTGAGACTCCTCGTCTTCTTTGGCGCAGTCGAGCTTATGCCTTCCTAAGTTTAGGGTGCAAATGCACCTTTTGGATATGCAGCGAGCAAATCTGGATGGCCATAATCTATGCTCCCAGATCTATGGTCGGGATTGTATTCCGAAGCCCCCCTGCCATTCTACCTTTAAGCGGAGGGGGGGGGTCCGGAATTGGGCGCGCATATCTCGAGCGGCCAGGATTAGAGTGCCTAGATCAATGACACTCAAGCGATTCTAGACCCCCCTTGCCTTTGTGCCTTTGATACGGGGGGGGGTCCAGAATGGTAGGGTATTGACGAAGAACCCCACTCCTGTCGTGTCACCTTTTGTATCATTCTCCACCTGACCATGCGACAAAGCTCGTTCCCTTTAACCCCTCCTCATCCTCTGACATTTGTCCATCTCCCAATTTCTGAAACTCCGAAGTGGTGTAAATCTGTTGATGTCACACATGAATTGACACGTGTTGAATACTGCCATGTGTCACTCTAATTCGTGACTTACATGTTCCTGAAATGTTGAATCATTCTGACACTTGTCATTACCTGGTTCTGCCACATGTTCCTAGCTGACGTGGTATGCTGACGTGAGTCGGATCGACGGTCCAGATCACATATTGATTTGACGGTTCAGATTCAGTCGGGATTTCACACATCGCGATTTCGACACTCTTGACGTTCAGTGTTTTTGTCACTTCAAAGTCCCGATCCACGAAACTCCATAATGGAGTCGTATCAATGGTCCATATCACATCTTGATCTGATGGCTGCGATTAAATCGCAATATCGCATATCGCGATTTTGGGATTCCTGTGGTTATTGTTCTTTGACATCTTCAACTCTCGATCTGTGAAACTCCGAAATGGACTAAGATCGACGGTCTAGATCAGACCTTGATTCAATGGCTGCGATTAAATCACGATTTCACAATTCTTGTTGCATTGTTTCTTTTCCCTCTCCATGTCGTGATTCATGAAACTCTGATATGGAGTTGGATCAATGGTCTAGATCTGATCTTGGTTCAATGGCTGCGATTAAGTCGCGATTTTGCATATCGCGAAATCGAGATTTCTGTGGATGATATTACTTGACATCTCCAACTCTCGATCCCCGAAACTCTGACATGGACTGGAATCAACAGTCCAGATTCAACCTTAATCTGACGGCTGAGATTAAATCGCGATTTCAGATATCGCGATTTCAAGAGGTTAGGGAACATCGTTCCTTTGACTCTCCAGTCAGCGACCTGACGATCTATCCCCATGTGTCCTGCCTGTAGATGGACGGTCCTCCTTCTTTCGGGATTTTGTGAGCCCTCTAGTCCTTGCACTTTAAAGAATGTGTAGGTTCTCCTCGATCCAATGGTGGTCGGACCCTGCGCTCGGATCTAACGCCCAAGATCTATCCTCCATATCTACGTGCTTTTCTTGTCTACATTGAGATCTGACGGTCATCGGGAATTCGGGATGGGCTCCAATGATCACTGACGCTTCTCCTCCAAGCTTACGCATCCTCCTTACTTGGAAGAATTTCTAAGTGTCAAAGGCCTCGACCTTTGATCCACTTGTGATCCTAGGTACACTATCTCCCTTGAGCTTTAGCCATGAGTTAACCTCATCCCTGGTGCACACCTACGCACTGCATTTGACTCTGCGCTAATTCCTCCTAAGCTTACGTTGTTCATGTTTTTCCATCGATGCACACTCTGATCCTACCATCAATGAAAAGCACATACTGCCTATAAAGCATGCCAACCATCCCATGCAGTGTCTTCCCAAACTGCTTCTGATGCCCGTCTGTTACATTCCTCTTACAGTGTCTTCCCAAACTGCTTTTGATTCCCATCTGTTACATTCTCCCTATACTCATGCCATCTTCACTGTTGTACTTGCCATCAATGACAAGCATATGCTACCTGTTAAACTTTTGCCAAAAGACTCAACTCAGGATCTTCTTACCGTTCCAGATGTAGTACAAATCTAACCATGTGAATAGATGTCTTCATGTCGAACATGGTCGAAACCAGTTGATTACCGGTCAATGAGGTAAATTGTTAACAAGAGTGAGGGAAATCACCATTAATGTCAATGATTCCCAAGGTACTCTAGTACATTCTAGCGAATGTTAATGGATGAGATGAAGTCAAAAATCTATGGAATGATCCGATTAGAGGTCAATCATGTAAACCCACTGTCGGACCCGAGGAGGCCTTCCATTGAGGCATGCAGTTCCCAAGGTACTAATTGGTTTCTAAGTCTAGTTCCCGGATAAGGTGTTGAAGTCGACAGGAACAGACTCGTTGAAGGAGGGCCTTGATGTATCCCCCATAAACTACACAAAATAAAAACAAAGATGTAAATTGGTATATCAAATGAACATGGACTGACATGGGTATTGAAACAGGATATTTGTGATGGTTGACTCTCGAGGTAGATACTTCCCTTGAACACTGAGGCACGACAGTAAAAACATGACATGGACCAAAACATGATAATGCAGTGGATATTGTGACTTTTGTCGGGTGACCCAGAGTAAGTAAACTCAGAATATTGGTTCAGTGCAGAGGTTCAGCGGATTAAAATGCATGCAAAGATAAAATGTTGTGTTCAAGGGCGACTGTAAGAGTTACTGGTAATGTTCTCAAAAACTGCTTGGCTTGCTTCCTTCAATTTCCCCCCCATCCAGATAGACAAGTACCTCTTTTTAATTTAACGAGCTTGAGGACAGTAACACATGCTTGATATAACTCACATTCGGTAAGTCCCTCTTCCTTTGTTTAACAAATTGGAATATGTAAGGGTTCAGTTACGTATGGGTCCTTCAATGTATGATTGTTTAACAATTCCAGTGAAGGTAAACTCAATGGTTTTTCATATTTAGAGAGTCTTAAAATGACTTAAAGATGACTCCACTGTTGTCCTTTTTCGTAATGTTAGTCTTGCGAGGCTGAAAAAGAGATAAATTATCACTCGAAACACACCTTTTCAAACCTTTTAACGAGTGGGAAAGGAAGTAAGATCACTCAATAATATTTTCATGTTTAGAGAGTCTGAAAAGAGCTTAAAGATGACTCCTTGGGGTTCCTTTTTCGTATAATCATGTGAGTCCGAAAAAGAGATAAAATTTTACCCCGTTGCATTCTCATGTTTTTTCAAGCGTAAGAATGGACTATGACCATGCTCGGTATGCCCCGGGCTTGAAAATCTAGTGTCTTAACTCCAGAATGATAATCCAAGGCTAGAGACAATGCCCCCCAAGCTTCAATTCATTCACCGACTTTGAGGTTTTCACCAAGTTATCTACTAGATGGAGAAAAATGATACATGTGGATGAAATGAAGGTTCAAATACGAGACCTAACGAAAGACTCGACTCGACATCTACGAAATCTAGCGAAAGAGTCAACCTAATGGGAGAGGTGACTATTTCATTTTTTAATGAGCTTGACACAAGAAAATAACTATGCTCAGGGCTCCAAGTTCAATCCCTAGATTTCTGTTTAATTTTTTAACAAGCTTGTTACAAAGAGGAAAACTATGCTCAAGACCTCTGTTTCATTTTTCAACAATCTTCCCACACCAAAGGAAAAACTATGCTTGTAGCTTTTGTTTCATTTTTTAACAAGCTTGTCACAGAGAGGAAAAACTATGCTTGTGACATTTTCTTGATCATGGATTCCAAGAGGATAATGCTCTGGAAGGAATCCATGTCAAGGGACAAAACTCGGTCATGGCTTCCAAGAGATCTTCACTAGATGCAATAAGAATACTCTGGAAGGAGCACATGTCGAGGGTCTTGTCAGGGGTAAGGAGATCAAGCTCCAATAGCCCTACCGAAGAGATCACCATGTCAACTGTCGAATCTAAGTCATCGGGATTTGAAGTCATGGGAGACAACGCCACATAATTGACCTGGGGCAGGGGTGATACCGACTCCATATAAGACCCATTTAGAGAGGTCATTGGATTGATGGTCAGTTTAGGGCCAACAAACGAAATTTGATCAATAGTCACCATTATTCCATCATGAGGGAAAGACATCACACAAAAGAAAGTGGACACAATAGCTTTCATGGCATAGAAATAATCATGCCCAGGGAGTAAATTGAAATACAAGGGGTCCTGGACTACCATAACATCAATAAAGACAATTTTCCCTCCCAAAGTTACGGGAAACTGAGGAAGAAATCCTAAAGGGTGATTGGTTCTTTTGTTAAAAGCAAACAAAGTCTGGGTAATCGACATAAGCTAAGGATAACCCAAATCTTTCCAAGCAATAGAGGACAAAATACTAATGGACGAACCTTCATCTATCAATGTCTGAGGAATGCCCCGACCACAAACCTGTATTGTAATCTTGAAAGGAATGTGAGAGAGAAGATGAGGTCTATTTAGCACACCCCAATAAAAAAGTATGGCCTCCTTACTCAGAGGGGGTTTCACAGGAGAAGGAGGAATGCCCCCTAGCATGGTAGATTCTGTATCAATGAGAAAAACATGGGAAGTATCGGGTTTACTCTCTAGAGGGAGAGTAGGATCGACCAATGGTGGAATTGGATCAACCACTTTGGAACTCTTGAGAGGAGGTGTGGGATTGATCGATGATCTAACTAGAGAAGCCACTTTGTCACTCCTCAATGGAGTGGTGGGATCGACCGATGGCGGAACCATAACGACCAATTTGGCACTCTTCAAAGGAGGAGTGGGATTGACCGATGATGTAACCAGAGAAACCACTTTGACACTCATCAGAGGAGGAGTGGGATTGACCAATGATGTAACTGGAGAAACCACTTTGGCACTATTTAGAGGAGGACTGGAATTGACCGATGAAGGGACTGGATCAGTCACATGGGTTTCAATTTTCAGATGAAAGGTGGGGCTGATCGATGACAGAACTGGATCAACTACTTTAGTTAGTGGTTCAACCGAGGATGAAACTAGATTGACCACCTGATCAACCAGACTAACCAGGGATGGAACCATATTGACCATTCCATCAACTAATGAAGGGTTGGGGGAAATATTGCAATAAACAGTTGGAAGTTGAATCTTTTCCAAAAGAGAAGAAGCCTCGTCCATACAAGGACAAAGGTGAGAATAATGATCACCTTTTCATAACATACAAGGAAATTTTACATTTGTCTTCTTTTTACCAACCTTAACGTCACTAGTTGATGGGGCATCACCAACATGACTATAAGGGGATGATGACATTTAGGACCACATTTATAAGACCTTGGGAAGACCAGTGAAATCCCTTAGAAAGTGGTCACCTTTACAAATACTGCAAGGGAATTTGGGTTATAGATTCTTCATTTTAATCTTATCGACCTCATCAACACTCCCAGTACTATTAATAGTAGTTGGTTTCTTGGATCCAACATTTGATGTAGTCGGAGGCTTGGTCCCTTTCTAGTTCTTCTTCTTCTTCTCCTTCCATTTATTCTTCTTCTTACCAACTTGGTTACTCGCTTTAGAGCTTTCACTAGGCAAAGAAGGAGAAAGGGAAGGAGCCTTAATTGGTGAAGAAGGAGAAAATGAAAGATGAGTTTGATGTGTGGGTGGTGTGCTTACATTTGAAGCACCTACAATCGAGATCACCGGAGTGGAAAACAAACATACTAGTAACCCAATTGTGAGACATGGAAGGCTCAAAGTAGCGATGTAAGGAGGACCAACGTTTCGGTAAGAAGGAAAAGCAAAGGGTTCCCATGGCAAATGGGTTCCTTCATTGGTCATTCCGGGAACTGACACCATAAAAATAAATATCCAACATAGGTTTTGCTAGGGAGAACAAACAACACACGCTAAAAATCTAGTAAGCAAGCAAGCAAACGAAACCTTCTCACAATGAGCACACTAGTTGGTGATGAAATCCAATGTCATAGAAACAAAGTAAGAAGGGTCTGAGATAGAGCGGGTGGAAAATTTATGTTGATGACCTGCTTAATGGACTTACACCTTGGTGCAAACTCCCACACATAATCGTGGGTATACCCTCCAAGGCGTCTGAGTGAGTCTGGCCAATGTCAATTCCAGGTACCGTGACGACTTGCCCCTCCAAAGTTACCTTGTGTAAAGACCCTAAAGAGATAGGCCACTAAGGTTACCAACTACAACAGTGATGCCTGGGGAAATAGTCGACAGTCCGATCCATGTGCAAGGGCAGGGTATCTAGCTCAAAATCAACTTGAAATGATTCCACTCATCATTATGGGTATATCTTCAAGAGACTCCCACAATACGTGCAATCTCTACACCAATACCAACAAAGCAGGGTGAGTAACTCTGCTAGTCTCAATGCAACGTTAGGTTTGACCCTTGTGTGATAAGGACTTCCCAGGACAAAATGTAGCAATTGGATTTCACCACTCCCTAACACAAGATCTTATGTTTGTTTGCAGGTTTGGAAATTTACCTTTCACGCCTATTCCAAAGCCCTACAACTAATCTAATGTAGGTTTTCTACCAGAAAATGTAAAAATGTCCAATCAATTTTAGTTTAGCACTTGATTTTTAAGGCTGTTGTTACTCAAAAGGAAAAATGGCGTGGACAATATGGTGTTTTGACTGACTCGAAAGTGATGCAAATAGATGAATATGCAATCTCTTACAAATGCCAATAATGCGACACTTGCGACACTAGTCATGACGACAATAGGTCATCATTAAAGTGAGTAATTTTGATGTGTAATAGGCACCACGAAGCGGAGGAAACTTCGATGCAAAGATTCAAACATCCATGCATATCGGAAGGGAAAGAAGCTACGAATTCTATCCAATTTGAAGGAAGACTTCCAACCAGATTCAAGAGAGGATCGCCAAAAGAAAAAATTCTTCGATTTTGATGAAAAAGATGAGGAAGTTATCCGAAGAAGAGAAAAAGAGTGGTCTCCAATTCAAGTCAATTCCATAAAGGGGATGCAATCTCTCCAAAAAGGTTGAAGAATAAGGTATATCATTTCACCACTAGCCTTTATAATTTGTTACATAGAAGTGAACAACCTTAAATAATAAGTGATATATTTTTACAGATTGAATAACGAATTGTGTTAGAACCCTTCGCAAATAACTCCCTCTTTTTTTGTTTCTTGCAATATTATCATCAATGTTCATATCAATTTCCTGCTAAGCCTGGCTAATAGAGATTAGCATAAGAAGTTACTAGTTATGTTGTCCCCAAGCTTGTTGTAATCTGATGATGAGTTAGATTAAGAAAACCTCACTCCAACGACTATTCTAACCTCTGCATAGAGTTTTAGTTTCAAAAAAATCTTCACCTTCAATGATTGGAGTCACATAAAAGAGCAAAAAAAAACAAAGAACAACAATTAAAATCGCAACAAAGAAAAATAGAGAGAAGCAAACCACTGTTCCATGCATATTTATTAAAGGAAATCCCAGGGATAATAGAGTCCACAAGGAAAGTTCTTTTTTCCTGTGTTGCTCCACATCCCACAGAAGAACACCCAGGACATGAAACCACAATGTATTGATATAAAATATCACGAAATGTTAAGAATATGTAAAATTTATATATCATTATGAGAAATCAAGTTGAAATCATAAATGCCACTAGACAAGGACTCATGGTTCAGTTTGATACTGGTTTAAGAAGGTATATTGAATGCAATGAATATAGAAACAATGTCAGTTTCAAATTATGTTAAGTCGTGAAGTTGATCCTTGTCAATAAATTCAAAATACAACACAAATGTCATGAGACGTATTGTAACCCATTACAAATTTATCCATTTCCCTCCCTTCATAGTCCTTATAGTAATAGAATCTACAATGTTGGTGGTCCGGACATTTTGGTTGGACTCTAGGCTCGAGGTCGCTCTGCATCATTTTGCTTTCTTAGGTAAAAGCTCTGCTTGCTTAGGTCAGATCTAGAAGATGGTCCTCTCATGACGGACCAAGTGCATTTATTCACATCTCCATAGTGCATATCAAATCGAAGGTGAATCGACTCATGAGACATATGGTTGTGTAACCCTTTCCATTCCCATTACGATTATCGCGTTATGAGTGACACAGATCTATTGTTGCACAACAATATCCTCAGTTTCAAGACTTGATATTTCCATGCACTGAAGCACTTGCATGGTTATCCATCTGCCTTGGCATGGTTATCCATCTGCCTTGGCACTTGCATGGTTAGCATTTGTTCCATGTGAATTATCCATCTGGCTTGGTATCATCGTTCGACTAAATATCTCACCTTTGTGCATTGGATGAAAGTGGGACCCATGCCTCAAATATCAAATGCATATTTGTTGTGGTAAGATTTGTTCGGTGGGAGAGTTGTTCCTATCTATTCTAACTTATAATAAGATTCCTTCAAGATCACTACTTTTCGAACTAATTTTGTTGTTGGAACTCACGACCAGGGCTCTCTACATTGTCTGATACATCCCAGGTATGTTGAAATTGGATTCCTCGTAGAAATTATGTTCAGACAAGATTTTTCATGTGAAGAATGGTATGAAACAAAGGTTTTACAAAGAAAATTTGTGCAAGATGGCGGTTTTGCGGAGAAATTACATGCAACATTTGTGAAGTTATGAATGCAACGTGGCATCCAGATTTTTGAGGGAATAAATTCGATTTGTTCTCGTTACAGTATTAATATAGTGATATGCCATTTCACTTAATGGTGGACTAACGGTTAACATTGTAGAATTTGTTCATAGTTTAGACTCAAGGGTTTCCAAATCAGAACAAGTATCTTCTAGGAACAAGCTATGGTGTTATTTTACTTTCCATAATAATATTTTAAACGCTGAGAATGGACATAATGATTGTGGCATAAATCATAAGTAACCTCCTAGTTCCTTAAATCATTCATGGATGGTCTTCATGATAAGCCTCCTTTAATTTGTTTCAAATTTTAATGCTTCTTTCATAGTCAAAACTCTGAAGCACATTAACAAGCATAGTGAAATCATATTTTCTAATGCAATCATGAACAATTCTGAATTTTGTCTTGTAAAAATTAAACATGTGTTGGAATTAAAAATATTGTTGTTGGTTTGGTTAACTAATTTGCTCAAATATTTATGCATTCACACTATTATTTGGATATCTAGAAAGTAAGTACACTTTTGGGTTCAAGGGCTGAAATATTTGTTTGTGGTTAATTGTTTCAAATATTGCAATAAACTTGCATAGATGCAATATATCTGTATCATCTATCCGTATTGCAGAGTGTGGAAAAATATTGAGCTTATTCTATAAAACTATTGCACTAATATAGTTTTTGTTTAATTTTTTTAAATGTATCTTATATTTTGGTACCAAAGTTTTTATTTATTTTTCTAAAAAATATCCTCTATTTTGGTACCAATCAATAGAAAATACATTAAGATTCAAGAATCATATATCATGAATTTTGAATCTTATATTTTGGTACCAAAGTTTTTATTTATTTTTATAAAATGTATCTTATATTTTGGTACCAATCAACATAAAATAAGTTAAGATTCAAGAATGATATATCACGGAGATGGAGTGTGAAGAGACAAGAATGATATATCATGGAGATGGAGTGTGAAGAGACAGATTTCAGTCCTTACATTCGCAAGGAGAGATAACATATATGATTTTGATCTTGTTGGTTCCATAGATTTCTAGTTCCATATATTTCTATAGATTTCTTTATTATTGTTGCTAAATTACCATAGTAGAATTCTATGTAAAGTGTTAATTGAAGAAGAAAAGGATCCAAAATCTACAAAACCTAAATTGATTAATTGGACTGCAAGGTTCTTTCTTCCATTTTTCTAAGAAACTAAGATCTAAAGTGAAATAAAATTATAGTGTTTGACATGAGTTTTCCAAAATGCCCAAGAATTGCAGTTTTAACAATCTTGCCTAAAGTCACACCATTTTCCTCAAATTTTATGTTTTATGTTTCTTAAGAGACCTAGATCTTGCCTCCTCCCTTCTCCCTTAGAAGAGATTGTAATTTAGGGAGATGACTTTTGCTCTTCCTTATTGCACATTTTGGCATGCTGTACTTTCTAGTCCTATTGACCAATTTTGGTCATTAGTGGAATAAAGATATCCTTGCATAATTTATCATACATGAGTATTATCATAGTTCGAGACCTCTTGTAGCTTGATGACAATAGTATTTTCTATTTTCAAACTTGCAACTTGAAGGCAGTAGTATTTTCTATTTTCAAACTTGCCCTCCATCACTTGTTTATGAATACAATAAATCTAGGAAACCTGAAAAAAACCAACCTAAGCATGTTTTGTATATGAAAAATAGTAAGATTTTCAAAGTTTTAAAAAGAAGTATGCTTTTAAAAATGAATGATATATTCACAACAACATCTACTATTTTCAAAGTTTTAAAAAGAAAGAAGTATGATTTAAAAAAATGAATGATATAGAACAACATATTCAAGATTAAAATAACAAAGAAAACATAAATATATAAGATATTTAATGTAAATTTAACAAATTATTATGTAATTACAAAATGTATTTTGCATAGTTGTATGGGAATTGTTATCCATATTGGCATTTTTTTATTTCTAGAGCTTCAGAAGTGGAGCTTGAGACCACTTTCTCAAATAGAGATCTTTAAATTAAAATTGTATTAAATTAAAATGTAAATATTTTTATTATATTATTACACATACATAATTTATTTTGAATATTTTTGTTATATTTATTTAAAATATCATAATAAAACAAAGGCTAATCTACACTAAATATTATTTTAAAAATTATTCAAGTAAAAAAACTTAATAAAGACTTTATAGTTGTGGATATGAAAAACATTTAATGCATGTATATTTTCCTTCAAGCCCACAATAAACATGAAAGTGGAATAAATCAATACCCTATCCATGACAAGCATTTATTCCTTGCTTTTATCAACCAACCATATCATTGACTTTTATTGTATTTTTCATATTACAAGAATAGTACTATTTAGTTTTTTCCAATGAGAACAAGAATAATGCTTCAAATTTACAAAGATGTTTGAAGTTTACATATGTAAAGTTTAATTTTAAAAAGATGTTAAAATTTATATGTGTATTTTCAATTTTGTTTCTCATTTTCTAATAAGAGCAATAGTATACTCGACTAACATTGTTCTCAATTCATGTTGAGTTTTATTGAAATAAGATTTAAAATGTATCATTATCGCAATACCTTGTAATATAAAATATCATTGTAATCTAAAATGTTTTTTTATATTTTTTAATATATAATTTGGGGGAAACTCTACTCATTCCGAACACTCACATCCACATTCTCCTGCAACATAAATACAAAAAATGAATAATTTTTTAGAAAAAAATAAATTTAAAAATATTTCTTATAATTACTAACTAAGATACTATGCTCTAGTACAAATATACTTTATAAATCTTAGTATATTATACAACAAGTGTCTCATACATATCCAAAATACTATATTATACAACTATCTCGTACATATCCAAAACACACTTAATAACACACACATAATATATATATATATATATATATATATATATATATATATATATATATATATATATATATATATATATAACGAGTGGAAGATACATTTGGACCGACCGTTATCATTGCGTTAGAGGGTAATGACCATGAACCCTTCCATAGCTCTATGAAGGGTTTCTCTCCAAGTTCTCTTGAAATACAACTCAAATATGTAGTTCTTGAATGCTCCTACCAATTATTAGTGTGTTCTGGTCTAAAATCTCAAATACACAGTTCTTGAATGCTTATTGTTGTATTCTAGTCACAAGCTCTGTATAGTTACTATCGAATCCAAGATAAAGCTTCATGGCATGCCCAAGGCAATTCATGTTCCTCATTCTCAATATCTTGTCAAATTAAGAGCACAAAATCCCCTCGAATTGAACCCGGGCCTAGAGTATTCCATTACAATAAACCTTATCCTAGCACACCTTACACACATTTAATCGGTTACTTACATGTCACAACAATCCAATGGTTAGAAATGAAGCCTAAAAAACCTAAACCAAAGTCACTAACTCATTATTTGCAAGGACTAGTGTTGAAGACTCTCAATAAATGTGTTGAATAATCCTTACCCTATTGATGGACAAGTGCAGGTTAACCTTCATAGCCCAATATCCAATATCTCATGTGAAATCACATGAAGTAGAGTATGCACACTTGTCTTCCTTAATGGAACTATAAGCAAAGAGTTCAAAAAATGGCGAACGAAAAATTAAATAGATTTGTTATAACTCAAGGAACTATAAACAAAAAGTTCTAAAAATGACGGACAAAAGTTAAATAATTTATTTTAACAATACTAACTTTTTTTTTATTTTTAATTTTTTTCCGATAATGGGGTTTGCTAATAAACGTGTCATTAAAATTAAGATTTGTCATTTAGCAAAGTTAAATTTATTTAATCAACATACATGCTTTAGTATATCAAAAACTTTATTTATTTATTGTATTTTTTATTAATCAATTATTTTATTATTTACTTATTATAAATATATTATTTTTTTAATCAACGTTTTGAATATATCAAAAATTTTATTTATTGTAATTTTTATTAATTTGTTCTTTTATATTTTACTTTGTCTTTTTTATTAATTTATTATTTACTTTAGGCATATATCTCTTTCCTTTCTCTCATGTTAATTTGGTGTGAATCCCACCTTGCCAACCTAGATTTTGGCCACCCAATCTTGTAATCCAAGCCACCACCAATAAACCAACGTGTTATTCATTAAATTCACTACCATGAACGTGTCCTTCGATAAATTCGCTGCATAGCACGGACTAGCTTCATCTTCTTTATTCAACCAATGACGACATCGTGTGGATTTTTGTTGAAAAATTGTGGTAAGGTGGCCTTGTCTATCTGGATATTTTGTTTACTGCTCATCTTACCATTGTGCGTCGGGACGTGTTTTCCAGTTGTGCGTCGGGACCATTTTCGGCTGTACCAAAAAATGAGGGTAAATGGATTGCTTAAATTCATAGAGTATGGGTAATTGGACTACTTAAATTGTTCGAAGAAAAGCTGAACACTACTAAAACTGCACCACAAATAATTCACAAAGGATGAATTAAAGGAACTCTCGGATATCAAGTATTTTGTTTGATCCAAGTATAAAGAGATGTCCTCATCGTAAATCGGATTCAATTCAATTATTGTTCATTTTCGAATCCTCTCGGTTCCATATTTTTTGAAAAAATCTATTATTGCTCGTTATGGGACCCTATGGGTTCCATATTTTGAGAATTTTCTAAGAAGAGACACATTGTTTGAAACTTGACATCCATATTTTTGGAATTTTCTCAAAAGGAACAAATTATTTGTTTATTTGTTTGGTGATGATATGTGTTTTTTTTTTTAAATGATATGCTTAAATCTAAAAAGGTAGGGACTTTATCAGTTAAATAGTTGAGTTGAAGAGGTCTCATACACCAATTTAATATCTGCTTAAACGGACCTAATAGTTAATGACATGTATTTTCTCCTTTGTAGAGAAAATAACAATGTGAGTCATAATCCTCTTATGACAGCGGCCTCAAATTACCAAAAAGCGGCAGATGTACAGCTTTAGCTTTACATCGTCGATATGCTGCTCCACATGGCTAAGACAGACACTAAAATCACACGGAAAACCATCAAGGCTCTTGTGCTTGTATGTCTTTTGGGTTTTTTCCATTTTATCCAGGACATGTTCTCGGGTGGGTTGGAGATGACATCAACGACGTTAGAATGGGCAATGAGTGAGCTGCTCAGACATCCCAATGTAATGAAGAGATTGCAGGAAGAAATCGAATCGGTCGTTGGCCAACATGGTAAAGTAAAGAAGTCGGATCTGGCAACCATGAAAAATCTCCATTGTGCGGTCAAAGAGACTCTGCGATTATACCCAGCGGGGCCCCTAAAGATTCCTCATAAATCTGTAGAGGCTGTGACAGTAGGAGGATACTACATACCTAAGAAAACAACGATAATGGTAAATGTATGGGCTATAGGAAGGGATCCCAATGTGTGGGGGGCATATGCTTCCGATTTCAAGCCGGAGAAATTCATGGAAAACGGGCATATCAATTTAACAGATCAATCAGACTTCAGTATGATACCGTTTGGGTCAGGAAGGAGAGGATGCCCTGGGGCTTCCATGGGCTCAGTTGTTGCACACTTTTAATTGGAGAGTTGAAGGTGATCCATCCCAGCTAGATATGAAGGAAGCGTGTGGAGCCACTATTCCAAGGCAAGTTCCGCTCTGTGCTTGTCCAAGGTTGAGGGTCGGTTTCCCACTATAAACCCTAGGAGGAGACAAGCACTGTTTCTCTTTATTTGCAATAGTTTTCCCATTATATAGCGCATGAATTTAGGCTCTCTAATTCTGTACATTTAGTAATGTCTCGATTATTATAAATATTAATTAATATCATCGTCTTCACCACTGAATTCGAACTATCGAATTCTTTATTGTCCGTATCATTTTGTAGAATACTTTATCGAATTCGCTATTGTCCGTATCATTTTTGTAGAATATTTTAAATCTACATTTTTAAAATCATTTCACCATGAATGCATGGAGCCTTTTAAAATCATTTCACCATGAATGCATGGAGCTTCTGCGAAGGAAGCTAAAAAACAACACCTAATTCTAGCTTAAGCATGACTTCAACATATACGCTTCATGTGTGACAAGTTTCAGCTTCAAAACGGAGGAGGACGCTGAAGAGATCAGACGCAGAACACACAGACAAATAACCCACAAATAGATAAGTTTATTGCTGGATGATCAATGTGATTACAATAGTCTCGTATTTATAGAGGCTTTAGAAGACTCTGGACAATCTGGAGAGTTCTCACAGCAGT
>ML803453.1:70079-81986 GCA_009831015.1 Picea engelmannii | reverse complement strand
GTTAACAAATGGTATCACAGCTGCGTTCGAGATCCGTTAATTGGGTCATCCATTAGAGGAGGAGCAACGCCATCCGCACTGCGAAAACCGTGGAGGAGGACCGTCGTTCAGAATTCGGTGCGTGGCTTGAAGGAGCGTCGTCGTTTTGAGTAAGCGTTGGGCTATCCGCTTTGTGGGAGCGTCGATCACCCTCTTCCTTGTGGGAGCGCTGTTGTTCAATGGCCACTCTTGCACCCTGTCGAAACTGTCTGCCACCTCCTACGGCTCCGGGTACAATCGTTCAGAGTCACTTAGAGTCACGGGTATCTTGCGAGTGAGAAAGCGCTTGCCCCTGTTGTATTGTTTTAATCGTTGTACCAGATTGTTAATGAGGATGTAGTGGGTAGGGGAGTATGTTTTAGTTTATGTCTTTGCATCATTTAATGTGAAAGCACATTGAAGTAAGATACTTGCGCAGCCACAAAATTATGGCTGAGTTTCGCCGATAGGCTGTATCATAAACCCTAATTATCTATATACATTAATTATCAATTATCAAAAATGTAATATAAACAAAAATTCAAAAAAACAAATCACTACATACTTACGCAGGCCATAAATTTAACGAAAGCCATGCTCCATAAAAAACCGAATGGCTACCCCTAATAGGATATGTCGGTTAAAAAAATTTAACGCTTGCCATACCACTATTCATACTCTGTAAAAAAAAATACCGAACAGATCACACTCCATAAGAAAACGAATCGCTATCCGTAATATGATACGTACGTTCAAAAAGTTAAAAAAATTGAATGGATGCACAGTGATCACACTGTGTAAAAGATGAATGGTTACCACTGATCATACTCTGTTAAAAAAATTAATGGCTTCGCACAGATCACACTCTGTAAAAAAACGAAACGAATGGATGCTTCCTGATACATGATTGGTAATAAGGTTGAAATAGTGCATGCTGATGATTTAAAACGTGGCAATCATATGGCATTACAATAATTTTTTAATAAGATTAGGTAAATGTAAAAAAGCAAACAAGTTAACGGATGTATTCATAAATGCAAGAAGTTATGAACAATAAATTATATTCATTGATTTAGGAGGACCACTAAGAATATGCCAGCATCTTCAATTGCTAGCCATGAGATTAAGATTTAAGATTAAAAGGTAATTAATTGTGCCCATTGTCAATAGGTGTACGCTTATCGGCGTAATAAATTGCAAATTGAATATAGTGCCTGTTGTCAAACGAAATACTATATATAACGAAATCCTTGACGAACACGATCTTCCTCAAAACCCAATGTACAGTTTGCACATGAAGAAAGGTATGAAAATAGTTGATCATTTAAATACTTTTAATACTCTCTTAGCTCAGTTGACTAGCATGGGAGTAAACTTCGATTCTCAAGGAAGGCAATTACATTATTGTGTTCTTTACCTGTGTCATGGGATCACTTTGTTACCTCTATTAGTTTCAGTACACCATAAAGTATTGAGTTTGATGTTATTGTTGGAGCACTACTGTCTCAGGAAACAAGGAAGAAAACCAATTCAAAAACCTCTACATTTGAGGCGATGATGGTCAGAGGCAGACCTAAAGAAAGATGACAGGATCAAGGGATTTCTCTCGGTAAAAGTCGAAGGGCAAGAAGAGAAAGCTTAAGTGATGGCTTTGTGGCAAATATCGACACCTGAAGAAGGATTGTTAGAAGCGAAAACAAGGCTCCAAAGAAGACCCACCAAAAGAAATAAGGGAACCGAATGCAACTGAAATAGGTTCAGCAACAGGTTCAAGTATGACTCATGAAGTTTTATCAATTAGTATTGGTTCACATGATGATAAACAATGGTTATTAGATTATGGTGCTTCAAATCACATGTGTCTTCATAGAAACTGGTTTGTTACTTACCATTCTATAGATGATGGAATAGTTTACATGGGATATGATATCTCATGTAAAGTTGTGGGAATTAGTAGCATTCAAATTAAGATGTTTGAGGGAACTGTTAAAATACTAATTGATCTGAGACATGTACCTGATCTTAGGAAGAACCTAATTTGTTTGGGAGTCTTACACACTGGAGGATATAAGAGTATTGTTCAAGGTGGAGTTATGAAAGTCTACAAAGGAATCCAACTCGTTATGAAAGTGAAGTAGGGTGGTAACTTATTTCTGTTAGAATGAAGAACAGAGTCAGATAATGTGACAACGGTATCTGAGAACGACAATGATTTTGTTCGACTCTGGAATCAATAGTTGGGCCATATGGGAGAACAAGAATTGAAGAAAAACGGAGTTGTTGAAGGCATGAATGGGAATTTTGTAGAGAGAGCAAGGAGTATGCGAAGTAACGCCAACTTGCAGCAGGAACTGTGGGCAAAAGCAGTAATTACAGCTTGTTATCTCGTGAATCGATCACCATCAACAACAATAGAGTGCAAAATTCCTGAAGAGGTATGGAAATTCCATCCTTCTAATTATTCTAATCTTAAATTTTTTGGTTGTGAAGCATATGCTCTAATTCTAAAAAATCAGCGTTCTAAAGTAGATCCAAAATAAATAAATAAAAGGATTATCTTTGTTGGAAATGGTGATGGTATTAAGGGGTACAAGTTGTGGGATCCTACTGACCACAAGAACACCATTAACATAGATGTAATATTTGATGAATCATCTCTCATTAAATCAGATGTAGATGTTCAAATGAAACAAGAAGAAGTACATAAGTATCAACAAATTCAGTTTTAAACGAGTTCAAATACAGATGAAAGTGAACATGAACAATTTTTTGAACATGTTCATGAAGAGCTTCCTACAGAGGAATACATGGTTGATGATAACAATCAACATAATGTGGATCATCCACAAACTTCCCTAAGGAGGTCTATGCGGGTCACAAATCCTCCAAGAAGGTATGATGATTTTGTTTCATCAGTTTCTTTAACTAATAATGATGATCGACCTTCGTTATATCAGAAAGATGTGAAGGGTTCTAACAGTGATAAATGGAAAGAAGCAATGAAGGATGAAATGAATGCTTTAGCAAATAATGCTACATGGGACCTGGTAGAACTTCCAAGAAACAGTAAAAATGTATGTTGCAAGTGGGTTTACAAGTTGAAGAAGGGTGTTGATGATAAGGTAGAAAGGTGCAAAGAAAGGCTGGTTGCGAAAGGATATTCTCATAAAGAAGGTATTGACTTTCATGAGATTTTTTTATGAGTTGTTCAGATTGTTTCAATTCGAAGTGTGTTATCATTGGTTGTATTACTTGATTTGGAGTTGGAGGAGCTAGATGTTAAGACTTCTTTCTTACATGGAGATTTGGATGAGGAGATTTACATGGAACAACTTGAAGGGTTCATTCAGAATCACAACAAAAAATTTGTTTGCAGTTTCCAGAAATTATTGTATGGTTTGAGGCAGTCGCCCAGAAAATGGTATAAGAAATTTGAGTCTTTCATGGTGAGACAAAATTATACAAGGAGTGAGTATGATCATTGTGTTTACTTTAAGAAATTGAATAATGGCATATTCATTATCTTATTATTATATGTTGACGATACGCTTTTAGCAAGAAAAATCATAGTTGAGATCAACAGATTAAAGGACCAAATGGCTAGGACGTTCGATATGAAAGATCTAGGAGCAACAAAGCAGATTTTGGGCATGGAGATATTCAGAGACAAGAGGAATGGTAAGATTTGATTTTCACAACAGAAGTATGTTGAGAATATACTTTCAAGGTTTGGTATGAACAATGTGAAACTAGTTTTAGTCCCTTTGGCTTCCCATTTTAAGCTTTCTTCAAGTTTATCTCCTAGTACAAAAGAAGAAAAGGAATATATGTCTCGAATACCATATGCAGATGCAGTAGGAAGTCTAATGTATGCGATGGTTAGTACATGGCCATACATTTCACATGCAGTTGGGGTTGTCAGCAGGTATATGGAAAATCCAAGTAAAGAGCACTAGGCAACAGTGAAATGGGTGCTTCGGTATTTGAGAGGAACAAGTGATTAATGTATCACTTATAACTGTGGTTGTGAATTAGTCTATGGATATGTTGATTTTGATTTTGTAGGTGATTTGGACAAGAAAAGGTTGACTTTAGGGTATGTCTTTACTCTTACAGGTGGATCTATTAGTTGGATGTCAAAGCTACAGAACATTGTTGCTTTATCCACTACAGAAGCAGAATACATAGCTTCTTCACATGCTTTCAAAGAGGTAGTTTGGTTGAAAGGTTTGTTTGGTGAGTTTGGAAGGATGCATGACAAAGTAAAGTTACTTTGTGATAGTAAAAGTGCTATTCACCTGGCTAAGAATCTGGCCTAGCATAGTAAATCAAAACATATTCCTATCAAGTACCATTTTGTAAGACATGTCATCGATGAACATGGAGTCTCTCTTGAAAAAGTTCATACAAAAGAGAACTGCGCAGAAATGTTCACAAAAACAGTACTTTAAGAGAAGCTATGATGGTGCTTGGCTTCTCTTGTCTTGCAGAAAAGGTGATGAACAATAGAAGGATCAAGGTATCAGGTTAACTGTCGCCAAGGTGGAGATTGTTGGAATTTTGGTGACAACGAATTCCTCGAGGACTAGGATTTTAGATCTTATAATTCAGTGTTTTTTGTAACTAATGAGACTAAGTTAGATTTGGATATGATTGCATTCAATAAATAAGTTTCTTGTGTAGATTATTATAAGTTCATGTATGCCCGTAGAGGATGAGAGAGTGATATGAATGGAGCGAGTCTGTTGTAATATTCACACTTTGAACATTAAGAGAATCCATACCTTCTTGGTGGACGTAGCCTAAAGTTGGGGGAACCATGTAACCTTCGTGTTTTTGTGTTCGATCTATTTATTCTGAAGTATTTTCGTTGCATACCAGTTTTGAATTGGTGGCTAGAGTTAATGTAGGTTACCTCTATTTGAAATATATGGGAAGCTCCACGCCACACAAGTGAGCACATTCGAAAGACAAGAACAAAATTAGCCTGAACAAAAAAATACACCAACCGTAGGCATACATGACAAACTCTTTTTGCATACGTGCCAAGTAGGCACACTTTCTTTCATCCATATCAGAGCCACTCTGGAAACCAACGCGTGCCAATGAAAATCCCACAAAATCCTTCTTTTCGGTATTGTCTTTGAAAAAATTATAATTTAGACTGATTTGCTCATATTTGTATTTAACAGACTCCAGCATGAGGCTTCTTGATCTGTCTACACGTTATAGCCACGTGGCATTGAGGCCACATTGGAAAATGGAGTCGTCAAAAGTAGTTTTTGAACGTAGTAGTTTTGGAATGTAACAGTTTTGAAATTTCAGTTTCGATTAGTTTTCCCTTTTGTTTTCTGTTTTGACATTTTTGGTTTGGGGGGGAGGGGAGGGGGGGATTTTGTTCCCTAAAAATATAAGGGAGAAGACATTCATAGGATGGGAGGAAGTTCGTTGTCATAATAAAGTGCATATTAGTAAAGATATCGTAATCTTGATACCAGAATGAGGGCACATGTTAAACTGTAGACTTATTTACCTAAACTATGTATAGTACTCCTCTGTTGAATAAATTGTTTATTCCTATTTCTTAAATTGTTTTGTTGTGTTAAGAATATTGTTGTGTTTAATATGATCTAATCTGTGTCTGAATCACATGGATAATCAATGTAAAATAATGGTCCTTCCCTATGTTGTTCTGGGCATTATTTAATGTTGTATTAGCAATCTGCTTTTTTGTTAGAGTTCTCGCCTTGGCAAGTTTCCCATAACAGAACATTTGATTGCTACTGAAATGGAGGAGTTCCCAGAACATGTTATCTGATTGCTACCAGGGACAGGTCTCTGCCACCGAAAAGCATGATAACCCTAAAATCCTTGAAGCTTAAAATTCCCAAAACGCTAAAATTTTTAAATCCTAAACATATAACAAAAATTCAAACCAAAAAACATATAGCAAAATAAAATCCCTTTGAAGTCTTTTCAATGTCCTTACTGGAAAGCATGGTGAGAATTTTTGAATGGAATGTATTTAATAATGGTTTTGTATAGTGTCATATATTCACGGGCAAGTTTCTCTGTGGATAGAACGAGCATTCTATGAAAATGGGTAATAAACAAATAATATGAAAAGCCACCTGACAGAGATATGCAATGGTGGGTAGAGTCAAGGGAACTTTGTTGGAATTGAACTGTGGTTGTTGACGAGGAATGGAAGCCAAGAGTTTGATCCGCGTCATTATACAACTTTAAAGCAGGGGATGATAAGAGGATATTGTCTTCTACCGACACGTCTATGAGGCTCAGGCCATCCACATCCGTTTGATGATCCATTGACTAGATCCCCACATTCCAATCTCCCCACGAGATTCGAACCTTGGTGTTTATTTTCACAAAACTTGAAAAGACGATTTGAAAAGGGGTAAACAAAGGTCGAAAATTTTTTTACAGGAAGATCTGGAAGCTGTTTATGGTAGAAGAAATTCAAATCTCTCCACGAGCGGGAAAAATATATTTAAATCAACGAATTTGAAATTAAAATAAAATATGGAAGAGTATATTGGTTTTTTATATATGTATATGGAGTTTTTATGATCTAGCAACATTGTTAAGAATCAATAGAGTTTTCATCATCTGGGTTTAAATTCATGACCTTTAAGTTTAAACTTGTAACCATTACATGTAAAATCTCTATATTTATGTAAATCATGTAAATTCTCTATATTTATCTAAAGGAGTGGGCTAACTAGGGAGTAATCATCCCTCCTGAGTTACTTTTAGGGAGAAATCTCTATAAACCCTCTGTAACTCTACAATTTTAGAGATCCTATAGAGAAGTGTGTCCATAAAACTTTACAAGTCCAAAGAAATCCAAATTTCATGGGAAAAATCAATCCCATAAAACCCTAAAGGAAATCTATGGGTGAAATCAAAAATCCATGTGGAAATTGATGGGTCAAATCCTTCCTATAAAAATCTGAACTCTGAAGGAAATCCATGGGTGGATTTTTTGCCATAAAGCCCCTATTTGACAAAATGAAAAATGAACAAAATGAAAGAGAAATAGTTAAAAAAAACGTCCAAATTCCATGGGCAAAGTAAGTCCCATAAAACCCTGAAATAAATCTATGGGAGAAATCCTATAAATCTTTGAAGGAAATCCATGGGCGAAAACATTTCCATAAAACCCTCATTTCAAAAAATGCAAGCGAAATAGTTAGAAAAACACACTGGTTTAAAAAACTTTGGGCAAATTACTTACCAAGAAATCTCCATTCCGAAAAATCGAGGCGAAATGAAGGCTCAGTCATGAAATTTGGATGACGAAACCTGTTTCCATCGATTTTCTTTACGATTTTATGGGGACAAATAATCTAACCTATATATTTTTTAATTTAATATTTGAGCTAAGATTTTGAAAAAACTACTTTAACTACTTTAGTAAAAATTCACCCCCTTAAAATTTTGAACTTCCAAATTTCGCCCATTCATGAAATTTCACCCCTACAAGATTATATGGAGATGGGGAGTTTGACATTTGACAAAGATGACTAGTTAGTTGTTGAATTTGTTACTGCAGTTGCTAATAATCAATCTTCTTCTTTTGTCATCCAATTTCATAGCTTGTTTGAAGAGAAAGGCATTGCAATAAATATTGTTCATGTAATATCAACAACAAATGCAATCATTGTAGGTCTAATTCTAATCAAAACAACTAAGTTTCTTAGAAACGATTCAAAGAAATATAGAATGACACACTTCTTACAACATCCATCAAGGAAGATGCTTATGATTCCAATCGAACCATTTGAACCCAACAGATCTTGTTATGTATGCTCAAAGACACCTCTATCACTAGAGGTGAATACTCAACACGCAAAACTGAAGGATATTATGGAGAAATCTTTTAAGGCTAATATGTGTGTCAATTCACCATTAATCATGCATGGTTCTACACTTTTTTTATAGTAATGTGTAGTAAATGTAAATTGTATGGGCAGATCCCATACAATCTATACCAATTACTAGATTCTTTTCACTATCTAGACCCCTCGGGGAGCTCTAACAGATATCAACGAGCAACAACTTTCAATTACACATTCAAGAGATATATTTTTCAACTGAGAAACTTGTATGTTTCTTACAGGAACTTGGGCATGAATGGAGAGTGTGTGTTAGCATTTGTGGTCCATTAAGGAAACTATGGGCTCCAGGAAGAACATTAATAACACCCTGTTCTACTAAAAGCAACATTTACTAATTTGACACTAAAGTTTAGTGGCCACAATTAGCATGACTCACAACATATCCTGGCATTTCTATTAGATGGGCTTCATAAAGATTTAAAATGTGTCAAGCACAAACCATACATAGACTCAAATATGAAAATAGGCATCCAAATAAGGAAGCTTTGTAGTGGGTTGGTATTTTCACTTCTATTAGGTTGTGAAAAGAGTGATCAACGCCTTGCTTCAAGTGTGTCTTTTAATGTAGCCAGAAACACTGCTAACTCTCCAGAACATTAGACCGTGTTGTCTATAATCACTGAAAGTTTTGGCTTGCACTTGATAGATGCAATGCACTTGACAGATGCCAATAATATCTACCAGTTGAGTGACGTGCACCTGATTATGTGCTCATTCAGTGTGAAGACGGAATTGAGTGTGAAGATGGATATATTCGTTTTTTCGTCCAACAAAACTGTGCATGGAATCTCTAAATCTTATTTCGAGAGGAGTCAAGTACATTCAAGGAATAAAAGTTTGCATTGGAATATAAACAAGGTTTCCAACTTTGCGAGGAATGTTTCAAAGCATCCAGAGACCTAGCAGGAATTTCCTCTACTTCATAACGAAGACGATTCGGTCGATTTCAATCTGTCTGATATTCAAAAAAATCATGCTTTGGCAGATTCACTCATTTCCACAATCTCATAAAGCCATTCTCTACCAGTTGAGTGACATTCGCCTACTTATGTGCTCATTGAGTGTTAAGACATATGTTTTCCTTTAAATTTCTTCTGCATCTTCCATCCAATCAATATTATGTGCCTTCAATGTGGGATAAATATGGGCCAATGGTAAAGGCCTTGGTCTAAGGATTTGAATGTAATGGCTTGTTTTTGTCTTATTCCCCCATCTCATTTAATTTATCAATCATAGAAATCTGGAAATTAAAGATTATAGATTAATGCTACTACTAGCAGTGACAATGGGCAGTCAACACTGAAATTATTCAAGAGTTACCCTCTGGCCCAAGAGCCAGTTTGAGGTCTAAAGCGGGGGGGTTTTTCAAAGCCTCCATAGATTTCCTTGGCACTGTTCCATATCCAGGAACAACTTGAGGAACAACACAACGCAAGATGTCTATTTGAATATTTGTTTTGACTACTATGTAAACACCTCCTAACAATGCTTACACTCGTTTCTCAGTGGAAGAGAAAAATAAGTTCCTTTGTAAGAGCACCAACGTTCTATGCACACCAAAATGCCTCTGATAAGTGTTGTCATTTCTTGAGTGCTTCAACCATCACATAAAATCCCTTATCATAAGTGTTTCCTTATCATAAGTGTTTTAGTTGAACGTGGCTTGGAACAAGGTCTATGAATGATATGTCGTTGAATGTCCTCCCTGATTAAAAACAACACCTATGGCTTATTGTGAAACATTTGCAACAATTTCAAAAGGTGTTGCGAGTCAAGAAGGGCAAGCATTGATACATGGAAAAGAGGTTATTTCAACTTTTGAAATGCTCATTATGTGTCAAAAGTCCAATGAAGATTCTTTAGATTTCCTCCCTACTTAACGTGTTGCGAGTCAAGAAGGGCAAGCATGATACATGGAAAAGAGCTTCTTTCAACGTTTGAAATGCTCATTATGTGTCAAAAGTCCAATGAAGAGTCTTCAGATTGCTGCCCTACTTCAATGAGCCGACATCTACAAACTTAAATTACAAATGACAATAGATATTTTGGAAAAAGAGGGTTAGTCTAAAGCATATGAAACTCCTTCATATACTTATGACTCATTTATCTTGTTTTTCTCCCACTTCAAGCAAACAGTGCATAAAACTTCGAGTTCTAAAGTTAATCCCTCTATTCATTTTCTGGCCATGTAAACCCTAAGTGAATGATTTATCCACAACAAAAGCCCCATGGTTACTTTTGGGTAAAATTTTCCATATGAGAAAGATAGAAAAAGCATAAGCAAATAATTTCTTCACAACAAAATCCCCATGGTTACTTTTGGGTAAAATTTGCCATATGAGAAAGATAACAGATTACATTCATCAGATTATACAACTTTAATCAACCTGGATCGAACTTTTAATCGAATCAAATTTCAACTTCTCTGCAAATTTTTTCACATCTTCAAATATTAAATAAATTTGTTATCAAATTAGAGGACCACTGTGCACGTATGCGTCGAAATTCGACATGGTTAGACTAGACACATGCATTGACAGCATGGGAGGGTTTCAAGACTCAAGGAATATGTATGATTTCCTCGCCACATAATCTTTGATATCGTCCATGTTTGCAACAACATTCATAATGGAACGTATGGTATCAATGGCTTTGTTCTCACAAATCACTCGTCACTTGGACAATTTTCATGGAAGAAATGATAGAACATTGTGAGGAAACAAGGAGCAATACCTTCTTTAGCCAATTTTTATCGGATAAATCGGTAGGTGAAGACATTAATTGATCTCCCTAGATCCACTTAGATCTAGAACAAAACAGACCAGAACATGACACTTTCCTCAAGTTTTAAATATTTTATTTACTAACTAAAGAGGGATAGGTGACATACCGTTTAATCGTCGCTTCCTCTCGCTGTCGCCATCCTAGCTTCATTCCAACACTCATACAAGGATGAACCTGCAAAAGAATGCAACCAACCAAAGTGATAGTAATAGCATAAAGTCAATATAAACCTTTGTATGTGATCAAGGAATCATACAATAAAACACAACAAGCTTTATAGGAAAGAATTGTATTACTGTATCATATTAAATGTGAAAGAGAGATTACAACCATGGCCTTGATGTCGTAAGGTCCCTTCCAACTATCCTTCATTCCCCCCACACTTCTTTCTCCAAGGATTTTGAGACCATGGATCTGATAGCTACTCACAATCTATCTTGACAAAGAAAATCTCAAAGCCACTCTAACCAAGCTAACAATCCCAAGCCAAAAACAACTTAGCCCTTATCCATGAGAGCTCCTCTCCTTTTATAAGATGAAGAGGATAAGGTGAGGAGGTTGGGATGATCCCACTAAATCATGAAAGCGAGTAAGATCCAAACCATTTGGATGCCACCTCACCATGGAAGTTTCTCCTTCTAGAAGATTCGAGAAAATGCTCGCTTTTCCCACGTGTAAGCATTCTCGCACCATGCCTATAGAGAGTACTGCGAACCCCTCATGACATAGATATGATGCAGACTGCGAGAATCAGGCATTCTTGCACCCTAGCTATAATGCAGCCTGCGAACTTCCTTTTTTATAGTGTTTTTACAAAGGAAAATGCAACTTCTTTTCTCAGGAAAAGTTCTTCTCCCTTCCTTCTTCAAGAACTCAGGCCACTGACCCCTCCAAAGGAAACAGATATGTTTACATCATTAACGGTCATAGGGATGACGAAAATAATGTGTAACACCAATTGATAAATCTCAAGCAAAAGGGTTCAGTTACATAGCACATTGAGAACTTCCAAAGATTGAATATAAAGGTAACAGATAATCCAAATGAGCACTTGATTGATGTATTCATAGGAACTTTAAAGGATAACATTCAACATGAGGTTCACCTTTGGGAACCCAAATCATTGGAGAATGCATTTAAGGTGGCAAGAAATGTTGAAAGTAAAAATATGGCCATGGCTACTAGA